>PVIU01007023.1:0-95648 GCA_004026605.1 Ondatra zibethicus | reverse complement strand
TCAAATTGGATTTTGGAAGATGTTTTTCTCTAGGATTTTTGCCTCTCTAAATATATGGCATCCATAATTATGGAAAATTCTTGGATCACTTTATGGTTTTTGAAAAATAATAGACATTATTTCTAAATTTTGATGAAATTAGAGCCTTTTATATTTTTCTCCTTATGAATGACTTGCTATTCCATCATAACTGCTTTGAAGGTTTTATGTTTTATGAGTTTACTAATTTCAATACATATGATGTAGTTTCCTAGAGTCCACCATTATTTATTTTCTCAACAATTCTATAGATTAAAGCTTTTATTGAGAAAAAAGATTGTCTTTTGTAAATTATTCTGAAGATGTTTAAACAAATAAGATATTCATTTTGTCAACTTTAAGATACAAGTACCAAGATTCTATGGAATAGATCTTCAATAAAGATTTATCTTCAATAAAGAAACAAATTAGACCTTTTTTTGAAATAAATTTAAATTAACTAAAATTTCCAAAACCACTTTATCTGTGCAACTAATACTGGCATCACATATGTCTGTAGTAAAATTTCAAAGAATATAATACTAATATTATCATGGTATTATTGACTTGAGTGTAGACTTTATTTAAATCAACAAATATCTCTTTTGGAAAAGAAGTTTTTTCATTCTAATATTCTGATAATTTCCCCTCTCCCAATTCCTCCCAAATCCTCTCTTCAACTCTATAGCCTTCATCTGTCTCTTTAGAAAACATAAACAGATAAGTAAAACAACCTTCAAACCATAACACTATAGAGACGATTACAATGTTTTCCATTTAACCCATATAAAGTTTTCCTAATAAATGTTTTATATTACTTCTGTTTATTTTGTACAGTCAGTGAATCAACACTGCTATAATATTTTCAACTGCTTGTGGGCATTTACTTGCTTTATGTAATGTCCTTCGCACATAAAGCAAAACTATATAAGTCTGACATTAGTTCTTAGATTTTTCTTGCCAGTAATGTTTCTGATACTATTGTCTGGAGATTTGAGACAAGAAAATAGCAACAAAAACAAAATTTACTCTCATTACATCCTAGCAAAGAAAGAAATTATTACAACTGCTTATTATTGTGGACATTGATCTTGGTCATATAGATGAAGAAGCAGTGGATATTACCACTGTTAATCAATTTACGCTATGTTTTTCCTTCCTCTTATGCACACTTGAAAGAAGTTTATGCTCTGATGTTCATATTTAATGGTTAGGAATTATGTCCATTTCCTTTAAGAAAGAAAGTTTACATAGATTATTGTGATTCTTCTGTAGAGGATTTTTTTCATTTTTTTTTATTTAAGAGAGATTGTTTTTTCATAAGCTCTATCCTGATTATAGTTTCCCTTTCATCTATTCCTCCTAGTCAGCTCACCTCCAGAATCTCTTTCTGTCTTTAAGTAGAAAAGAACAGGCTTCTAAGTGATAACAACCAAGGATTAAAAAATAAAAGAAGATAAAATGAAAACCACCACATTAACGTTGGAAAAGGTAAACCTACAGACAAGAATGTGGATGATAGAACATAGAGAGGCAGACGATAGAGAGATAGATAGATGATAATAGATGTGACAATATATATTCATTAGAATATCATTCCATTTTAACATATTTATCTTATTTTTTAATTACTTGTAAGCATATGTGTGTCTGTGTGTCTGCATGTATGGTTCTGCCTATTCCTCTCAACAATTCAATGACTTTCTAGGCTCTTGAAATTTTCCCCATACTACTAGCATACCCTATAATCCACATAGACAAGCCATTGTGGAGAGGACCAACAGAACTCTCAAGGAGCTGTTGGCCAGGACTCTCTCACCAGAGGCTAGGAGAGAGCCTCATCTAGCCTTCACTATGACATTTCTCAGTTTTGATGATAAAGGGCTCAGTCTAGCTTAAAATCCCTGGTCATCTCTGCCAAGGAACTTCCCCTGCCCCTACTTAGGAGGAGAGATCCTATCTCCCTCCAATGGTAGTTGCCAGCCCTCATGTGATCCCTTGGGGGAGGGGATGCTTGTGTTTTTCCTCAGACTGCCACAATACCATTATGGATCCTAGTAGGAGATGTATGCCCAGTCATGGATCGCCTCCTTGCACCAAAGAAGGAATAACCCAGAATGGGTAAAGTATATACTCCCCTTTGTCACTTTCATTACTTCCCTAAGGATTGATTTATTAAGAGCATGGGCTATGGCCTTTGGCTCATTATTTTCTAAATTTGGCATAATACAAAAAGGCTGTCAGATCCCTCCTGCATGCTCACATATGCATTAATTGATGATGTGGTATTGTTAAATGTATACTGCTTCAGGTCCAATATCAATGACCAGCAACTAACATGATTTTTCAGGTATTAATAGCTCTTAGGCATCCTTCTCACAATGTTCCATGGGAAGTTATTCATGCCTGGTTATTTGTAATTCAAAAGGCTACTGCCTAGCCCCCCAATCCTGGAGGTCTAAGCAAAGAACTCTGGTTCCCGTTGAGTGCCCTACATAATAAATAAAAACATGTGGATATGTAAAAAGTTAAGGACTTCCAGGTCAAAAGGAACCAACCTAGATTCTGCCTGGCAGTGTCAGAGGTCTGGATTATGCCTAGCCATTAAGGACCGACCAAGTGGTGTTTCCTGAGTGCCTAGCAACAGGTGCTGTCAGAGGTCCTGATTGTGCCTAGCCAATGAGAGACAAGCATGAAATATGAACTGCCGATGGATCAGAACACTTGGATGCTGCGAGGGTCTATAAGCTTTTCTCCGTTGTTAAATAAACGAGTCTGCTGTGAGCCTTCTACCTGACTCCCGGCACCTGTGTTCATTGATGTTGCACCTTTCACCCCCTTCTCTGAGGAAGACATTAGGGCCCAGCCACAATCACACAGAACTTTCGGCGATAGAAGTTTTGCACGTTTTGAGGTGAGTTGATGGTTCTCCCCTGGGGGAAATTCTGCTTTTTAAGGGTACTTGAACTTGAAATGTGAAGCTTTGTTGTTGTCTTTGTAGGTTGTGCAGCTTCACCTACATTTTCCTAAGAGGAATGGGTATTCTGAACATTGTAGTGCTTAGACACACTACCCAAGAAAACTTCCACGTTGCCCATCAACCTCTTTTAGCTTTATAATGCCTGAGTACTCTGAGCAATGAAACACGGAAGAGTATAATGGCCTCAATGAAATGCAAAGAGCACTGTGTTAGGAACCAGTGAACTTAAGTGTCTTTGAAGTCTTTTCACAATTCCATTATTCATGGGTTTGGGAATATAGTACTTTATAGTTATTTAAGTTTTAAATGATGGTTGTTTCATTTGTAAATACATATCCCTAATAGCCTATGCTCAGCAAAGCTCTCACCAAGAGTAAGTAGTGTACACTTCAGAGATTTTTTTTTCTGCATCTCTTCTAACACATAAGAGATTTTTGAATTAGAAAGTATAAACTGCCTAGTGTTTTAGCCATTTACTTCATGGATATATTGTAAAATAACAATTTGTTTTTGAAATGTATTTTCCAGTGAGTTCCAAAACCATTTTGAAAATGGCTTGATTGTGTAATTTTATGTGAACTAACTTGATGGTAGCTTAACTTTTTGCTAGGTTAGCAATTTGTCTTCAATAAAATTTTCTAAGTTAACTATAGAAAGCTCTTCTGAGGTACCAAAATTTATGATGATCAACACACAGATCAGAAGAATAAATTCTCTCTCACACACACAGCCTATACCTTAACAGTAGAGTCTTTATGAGCTAAATTAGTTTTCTCACTCTAAGGGTGAATGTTCTACAATACCTGAATAACATCTATTGCTAAGTAGTCTTTTCTTCTTGTATTAATACGAGAATGAAAAGCTCAACTTTCCCACTCTAACAAAATGTCTCAGTCATCATTTACAGTGAGTCCCCATGACATACTAAAGCTTATCAGTTTTAAATTTAATAGGACTAATGTCTTTATCATGGTTTGGATTAAAATGATTTTATTATAATTTTTTAATATTATATATTATTTAACATTTATATAATTTAGTATTATTATAAATACTTATATATTTATATGAAATTATCAAGCTTGGGCAGCAGAGATGGCTCAGCAATAATGGTACTTGCTGTTCTTCTTAAGGTTTTTGGTTGAATTCCCAGCAACCATATGGCAGCTCACAACCTGATATAACTCCTGTTCCAAGAGATTGACAGCATCTTCTGGGTTCTGGAGACACCAGACAAGCAAGTGTACCATAGACATACCTGGAAGTACATCCATATACATAAAATGATCATATTTTAAAAATATTACCAATTAGCTTCAAAATTACACTGTTTTATATATTCAAGTTTATGGGAATACATTATGGATTTTTGTATATTGAGTACAATAATAGATTTGCAAACTGAACACACATACTCAAATTTAGATAGGTAATTGCCTTTTTAACTTTTTAAGTTCTGTTGTCAACAACTCAGATTTTTTTCCCTCAGAGTCTATTACATGAAGCAGAAAAGAAAAACTAGTACCAGGCAGGTGTCCTGCACTATTGTAAAATGTAATGGTTTGCCGAGGATTGCCATGTATGTAGGCGCTGTGGAGTTTCAGTTAGTATTTGTGTATAAAGTGCATTAAGAAAATGGTTGCAGAAGAGGATTATTCGCAATTCAGATGCCCTGCACGGTCCCTGAAATGAAAATCTTCAGCCTGTTATTTCTTACGTTGATTATAATGTTCCATGGCTCTTATCTATGTTTGTTTTAGCATAACTTACATGAAAATTCCAGGTTTTAGAAAATGGACAATACAGGAAATGAGTTTGCCAGTAAAATATTTTTATTTTTGTCTTTCCTTGTGGGGAGGTGAAAGTAAAATAAAACAATTCTATAGACAACGGGCTGTCTAGTTCCAATAATAGACAATTCATGATGCATTAGCTTTGTCTGGGTTTGTTTTCCATTGTAACTAACTATTAGTATTGTTAATTTAGTAACAATTTTAAAATAAATGTATGGTTGAGAATAAATTGTTCTCAATGTATCCAATAGAAGTTTTTTTTTTTCTAATTTCTCAGACTTGAGAGTACTTTCTCCTGTGGCTTAAATTACTGTTAGTTATAAGCTGCCTGGTATAGTTTGGCAGAGTTAGGATATTCTCTGAGTTGGAATTCAGCATGGTCTACAGAGTTACTTACAGGGATACAAGGAGAAATTCCTACATATTGATTGTTGACACACCTTAACATTTTAATTCACACCAGTGTGCACTGCCACCATTGACATGTCATGTCAACTCTGTGTTCTTAGTTAAGAGTAAAATTCATCATATCAAGTTTTTATTGGAACCTCCTGAATCACATGTTTTCTACTATTGACATTATTCTCACTGACTGATATATTTGGCAACCAAAACCAATTACAAGCCTTATTAACACTTGACACTATAGAAATGGGTTGGTATTGGCACCTTATTTTTTGCCAGGCTACTTGAAATTCACATTTATATACTGAGAGCTGTATAATGCCTATCATGGAGGAAAAAAATGAAACAGGAAGAAAATTCATTGAAATCCACTAGAGAAAAAAAAAAGAGTGCAATTTGCCACCCAGCATGCCCTCGGATACGCACAAACAAGAACTTGTCATAACCATCTGTAGGTCTGTTTATAAGCACATACAAAGCAGGCCAGAAACCAGAGGATGTCTGTCTGTTTTAATAAATGTGTAAGAGCTTGCAAGAAATAGGTCTTTGGCAGATATGGGCAAGTCTGTTTTAAAGGCAAGCAAACTTGCAGTCAATGAAAGTTCCCTGTTGGCCCAAGTTTGGTTTTAGTTTTGCTATTCTGAAACCTGCCTTTATGCTAAATAATGTGCAAAATAAATAACTGGATTGTCATGGATACTATTTGTATGCTCTGCATTTTTTTAGTTTTTGTTTGTTTTGTTTGATTTTTGGGACAGGATTTCTTGTAGCTTTGAACCTGTTCCAGAACTTACTCTGTAGACCAGGCTATCCTTGAACTCAGAGAGATCTGCCTGTCTCTGCTTCCTGGAATTATGGGCAAATACCACCACCACCCAATGTTAGCAATTTTATTAGATAATGATAATGGTAATATGACAATGACAGTTTTAATTAGGAAGAATGAACTCCTATATTCAGTCAGATTTAATATTTTAACTTCATCTATAAAATGAAAAGTAAAATTGACACTGGATGTACAGCAAAAATATTAAATCTTAATTATTTTAATTATAAAATATTAAAATAAAAAAATTAAGTTGAAATCCTTAAAGTGGTGTGATTGGGACACAGAAACAGAATTGCATGAATGGAGGTAATTCATTATATCTTCTTGTGGTCTACTGTCAAATGACATGTCATTGAAGACTCCATATTAAGGAGTTATGAAGCACCACCTGTACTCTATTTCGCAAAATCTTATTGAGTGACAGGCAGTAGGCACATGCAAAGATAGAATATTGATTATGCCTAGAGCATAACATGCCCCTTAAAATATATTTTCATCCTACAAAGCTATTCTCAAACTCCCTGTTCTCTTGGGTGTTTTTTCTACTCCCTGTCCTGGTGGAATAGGAGCCCAGGATGACAACTCTCTGAGGCTCGTGCATATATGCAGCTGCATGCTTAGCATATCACAAGTGTTAAGGAAAATTTCAGACCCTTTTCTAATATTCTGTCTGTCCTCTCTCTCTCTCTCTCATTCTCTGTTACACCTCGTTCTTTCAGTTTTTCACTTTAACTACTCTTCATGTAGCATCTTGGGGAATATTGGGGAACAAGTTTATCATATTAGAATATAAAATTATTCTTTGACACATGTATCTTGGTATTCTAATTCTATATGTATCTTTATTTGTAATATAATACTTGAAAATTTTCCTGAACAAGTACTGAATTTATTTTTAAAAGGTTAAAAATGTATTTCAATATAAATGTATAAAAGTAAAGTGTCATTTCTTTCTTTCTTGTATCTGATATTCATACTCTACCTCAATTCATTTCTTTGATAGATTCATTAATATGTAGCATGAAAAGTGTCTGTGGTGGTAAAGACATTTTTTCTTAAATACTGTGCATATAAATTAACTGTGAAATACTTTTATAGCAATATAGCAAACAGCAAGATATCTGGCTCAGACTTAGTTGGTCAACCCAAATGCTGAAAATTCTCAAAGGAGATAGACCCCTTCATTCTTGTTCAATGTTTTATTACCTTCTAAAGTTATGAACATAGTTGATGAATGTCAGTTTAGGCTGCAGAGATGGCTCAAATGTTAAAGGCACTACCTTCCACTTTCTAGGACAGTTCTCAATACCCATGTGTGTTGATTCACAACATCCTTTAGGTGTGGGATCCAGTGTCCTCTTATGGCTATGTGAGCACCCATATTCATATACTCAAACACAGAAACATATGCACTTTAAAATAGTATCATTTTGAAAAAAAAGGGATGAAGTTTGGATTTTACTAATTACATATAAAATATTTTTTTCTTGAGCAATGAACTGTGCTGATCTCACGTAGGAACTATCGTAATTATTATAATAACAGCGTAGTTAAGGTTTAGATTGAGCAGGAAACAGACAGTACCATATTACCCCTACACAGTGCAACTTAAGTTTTTAAGAAGTGCTTAGCATTTTAAGAAGTGCTCCTGGATAGTAAAGAATTACAGATTCACAATAGGACAGATTCAGACATTAAAGACCTATAAATGGGTCATGGTGTTAGATAGATATACATAGGCTTGAGAGAGAAAAGATATAAAGAGTATAGAGAGTCATAAAATAAAGTTAACACTTAAAAAGGGGATAAAGTCTTTAAAGAGACAGAGTACAGATAATCATAGATTAAAGAAAGTAAAAAAAATAAGCCACATAAAAATGAAGAATTCACAGAGAGTCTGGATTATGTGTATTATTGTGTTTTCTTTGAATTTTTGACTGTGAAGGGGCTAAGTGCAGAGAGACTTTTCATTGTGTGGGCTGCTAAGCCTAACCAGCATGTTTATTATAAACGTATTATGACTTCAGAATTTGGGTCTAATGATACGATGCTTTAGAAAAGAGGTTATTCTTTTGTTTTCATAGAAGATGAGACCCTGTGGATTGCTTTTAGACCAATATGGTATGATAGACCATGCCCTCCTGAAAGGTCACTGTGAACACCTTCAGAAAATTACTTCACTCAACTGGTGAATAAGATAAACCTAGCACATAGGATAGACCATAAAAGACCTGATTAACAGTGCCCCCATTCAGCACGAAGCAGTTTGGAGAGGAAAAGACTATGCCCATATTCCAAAATATTGTTTATAAATATTCTTTTACATTTAAAGGGGTATATGATATAGATATGAATAATTTGCATTGTTATGGATTTTGCTTTATTGATATAAAGTTAAGGTCAATCTTGTTATAGGTGTATGTATTACTGATCTTGATTAAGGTATTGTGGTTGTGTAGTTCATTTAAAAAATGTAATATATAATTATTTTGATTAAATGGCCTAACTCATACACCTGATTTTTTTATCACATGAAGTTTGGAATGAGGAATGAATGAAGATAATGTCTAACTATGTAATACACAGGAAGAATTTGACAAGTCTCTCATAGTCAATATAGATAGATAGATAGATAGATAGATAGATAGATAGATAGATAGATAGATAGATAGAGTGACTTTATTTGTAACTGTGTACTCTATATTGCCATAGAATGGGTTACACAGAGAAAACCACAAACCTTTATTTATCAAAGAATAGAATGCTTACATTTACAATTGGATATTGCCTGACATTTTCTGGGGCAATATTGATTGACACCATGTAATATCACCTCTGTAGTACATTCTGAATTTATCCTCCTATTTGTAATGGATTTGCCATGGACAAGGATTCTGAGAGTGAAATTTGTGTGTGCAGGTCAATTAGTGGAGATTTTCTTTGGAACAGTGAGTAAAGCCAACACCACCTGCTAGGTGGAGAAGAAAGTGCACGGAGTGTGAATGTACAATCTGACACCAAAGCTGCCACTGCCCTTGCTAAGTGCAAAAATTTCATAGATTACTATTTTTATTATAGTGCTTGTATATTTGTAAACTTTTATTTGAACAGGTAAGGATTTAAAAAGCTCCACAAGTCAACATTTAACATTATTTTTCAAATTGACACTAAAATAGATTGAATAAAATCTAAGTATATTCTATTAATTAAAACCTTGTGAGCATTACCAGGAGTGTGAGGACCATCTGGTTTACATAGCAAGACCCTGAGTCAAAGAAACAAAAATCAATCACTCAAGGAATAGGTCAGGCAAAAATTAGAAGAGCTCTTCACAATACACACCCTTGTCTTATACTAATTGCCTGAGAAAGATGCAATCACCTCACTCTCTTTTTATGAATTAAATATGCAAAAGTAAGAAAATCAAAGTCTAAGGCATACTGTTTTAAAAAGAAAATTTACTTTAGCTCAGAAGGAAGAATGTATTTAATTAAGGGCATTACTCCATTTATTACACTAATTATTTCTTGACATCTATAATTAACATCTAATAGAGAAAGTCATTTGAGTCTACCCTCTTTATAATCATTATTTTGTTTACTTGTGAATAGAAAAGTATTTCAATGACATTAATATTTACACACTTTATATCAATATTGTTTTGCATGCATAACTTTTTTTAAAAAAATAACGAAATGCTCTAAGCTGTTAGTAGACTTTTCTTTATAGAACTGAACCGGGGTCATTGCTTATCTTGTATGAACATTGCTGAGCTAATATAAGTATGTACTTCTTTTGAAGTCAGTGGATATTGGATATTTTTTAAGATATGGAACAAATTGAGACATCAATGTATGCCAGGAATATCTTTGTACAATACTGTCTTAAACCATACTTTTATGATTTTTATAAAATGAGAATCAATTTTGCCTGCTTAGAAATCAAACAATCAGAATAAATAAAAACAGCCTTTCGATTTGTTAGGAAAGGGAGACATGCATTTTTGATGCATGAAAAATCAAACTTTCTACCTAGTTTTATGGACTTTCTGCTTTTCCCAGCTAATATTTGTATTGTTCCTTTTCTAATTTATATGTATTATTGTTCAGTGTGTGTGGGTCTGTGTTCATGTCACTCTGTGTGTGAGAGTATGTCTGTTTGTCTGTCTTTCTGTCTGTCTGTGTGTATCTACATGAATAGAGGGAGTCCAGAAGCAGTGGATTTTTGTTTTTCGTTTGTTTTTCATATTAAGTGGAGTATTGTTCTTTTAAGGTCTATGAAGAATTGTGTTGGGATTTTGATGGTAATTGCATTGAATCTATAGATTGCTTTTGGTAGGATTGCCATTTTATTATGTCGATCCTACCTATCCAAGAGAATGGGAGATTTTTCCATTTTCTGCTACCTTCTTCAATTTCTTTCTTCAAAGACTTAAACTTCTTGTTGAGCAGGTCTTTCACTTCTTTGGTTAATGTTACCCCAATATATTTTATGTTACTTGTAGTATTGTGAATGGTGATGTTTTTCTGATTTCTTTCTCAACTATTTAATCATTTGTGTATAGGATGGCTACTAATTTTTTGAATAGATCTTGTATCCTACAACATCACTGAAGGTATTTATCAGCTGTAGGAGTTTCCTGGTCGAGTTTTTGCGGTTACTTATGTATCCTGTCATATCATTGGCAAACAGCGAAAGTTTGACTTCTTCCTTTCCAATTTACATCCACTTGGTCTCGTTTTGTTGCCTTATTGTTCAAGCTAGAACTTCAAGACTATGTGGAATAGATATGGATAGAGTGGACAGCCATGTCTTTTTTTTTCTGAATTTAGTGGACTCACTTTGAGTTTCTCTCCATTTAATTTGATGTTGGCTGTCGATTTACTGTATACTGCTTTTATTATGTTTACATATTTTCCTTTGTATCCCTGATCTCCCCAAGACCTTTATTAAGAAGGGGTGTTGGATTTTGTCAAATGCTTTTTCAGCATCTAATGAGATGATCACATTTTTTTTCAGTTTATTTACATGGTGGACACTCACTTTATAAGCCTCAGAAAGTCCCTGAAACGAGCCAGATACACAGCCCTGTTGAGCAGTCAAGTTTATATAAGCAGCAATAACTGTTTGAGAAATATCCCCAAACAAACAGTTTCTTGCAAATGATACTGATATTAAACAAATTGCTAAGAGTTAATACTGTCTTACCTTTTGAGCTTCCTACAAATTATTCAGCAGCTCTAGGGTTCCAGCATTAATGCCTCGTGCTGTTACCTGTGCTGAAGTAGACTTTCCTTGATGTAACTAACTTTGAATTATTCCTCCCTGTATATTATACCTCACATATATTCTTGTACGTGACCCCAGTAAACTTATTGATTTGGTCTATTGGAACATAGTGATATTCTTAATTTGGTTTGTCATCAGCTCCCTTTCTGAGGTAATTAGATGTTTATTTACATATCCCCAGGAAAAGTGTCATACAGACATGGAATAGGAGAAACCAGATGAAAATAAGAATAGAATATTTTAAATAAAACCCTAATGTTTGAAATTTACATATATTGATATTAATTGTACAAGTTATTTTCAGGATTTGCTAATTTAAATTTGCAGATGTATGCCTACTATCACAGAATTCAGGAAGTTGAGGAAAAATATTGTAAAATTCAGAGAAAAAAATGTTTCAGAGAGAAACAGAGAAACAGAGAGAGCAAAAATAAAAAGTAAGTTTCAAGTTTGCATTTTGGGATTTATGAGATTTTAAGAGTGTTTTTAAGATTTGAAACAATACCTGAGCAAATCTTTAAAAATAATCAATAAGTGGTACTTGTAATCAAAATTATACATTAAAGATATATTTTGAAGATTTAAAACAATTTATTACAGTTCATCTTGTTACACTGACTACATAATTTAATTTATAAAAGGAAAAGTACAAGAGATAAAAACACAACTTTTTCATATTATACTATTTTTTACATAAAAACATATTTTAGGTAGTTTTAATGAAATAATACATTTTGAAAACAGCATTTTAATAAGCTATTTTCTTAATTTGCCAAATAACATTCATAAAAATTGCAGAGATTCTCAGCTTGATGAGAAGAAAACATTGGCAATTATTCAAAATACAACATTAATCAAATTAGGAGACTCCAAGCCCCACTGTGAATTATATTTTAAAAACAAGCTGCGGATTGACAATCTAAAATTTTTTTCTTCTAAAAATCCTCTCAATAGAAGCTATGTTTTGAAATTAGAAGAACACTGAATTTCTCCTATTACATCTCAAATGGAGGCACTGATAATAGTGTTACTTATAGTACTTTTTAAATCAGTTCAGTAACTTTCTGTGGTTCCCCTGTCTTACTTTTTTTCTGAAATAATCAACAATACATATTTATTGTTAATTTACATAAAAAAATTATTGACTGGAACCTATCCTCCAGGAGCCATAAACTCTGTGGTTTGTAATTGTTAATGAGTAGGACAAAAAAAGTGATACAATCATCAAAGAGAATCCTGGAACACAAAAACAAACTTTGAAGTTGGTGTAAGATGATATATTTCAATAGTCAGAAAAGGGTGTCTTCTTAAAAATCAAGACCAGATAATCAAATTAAGCAGACCTATAACTGCTGAAGAAATAGAAACAGTCATCAAAAGTCTCCCAACCCAAAAAAGCCCAAGACCAGATGGTTGCAGCTCAGAATTCTACAAGATTTTCAAAGAAGAACTAATACCAATACTCCTCAAATTATTCCACACAACAAAAACAGAAGGAACATTGCCAAACTCTTTTTATGAGGCTACAATAACCCTGATACCCAAACCACAGAAAGACATTGCTAACAAAGAGAATTACAGACCAATCTCATTCATGAACATTGATGCAAAGATACTAAATAAAATACTGGCAAATCGAATCTAAGAACACATCAGAATCATCATCCACCATGAAGTCTGCTTCATCCCAGAGATGCAGGGATGGTTCAACATACGGAAATCTGTCAACGTAATCCACCATATAAACAAACTGAAAAATAAAAACCACATAATTATCTCATTAGATGCCAAAAAAGCTTGTGACAAAATACAATATCCCTTCATGGTAAAAGTGTTGGAGAGAGCAGGGATACAAGGAACATACCTAAACATAATAAAGGCAATATACAGCAAGCCAACAGCCGACATCAAACTAAATGGAGTGAGACTCCCAGTGATTCCACTGAAATCAGGAACAAGACAAGGTTATCCACTCTCTCCATGTCTATTCAATATAGTCCTTGAGGTCCTAGCTAGAGCAATAAGGCACCAAAAGGCAATCAAGGGGATACAAATCAGAAAAGAAAAAGTCAAACTCTCACTGTTTGCTGATGATATGATAGTTTACATAAGAGATCCCCAAAATTCTACCAAGTAAATTCTATGACTCCTAGACACTTTAAATAATGTAGCAGGGTACAAGATTAACTCAAAAAAAAATCAGCAGCCCTCCTGTACACAGATGATAAAAGGGCTGGGAAAGAAATCAGAGAAAAAACACCCTTCACAATAGCCACTAAGAGCATAAAATATCTCAGAGTAACTCTAACCAAACAAATGGAAGACTTGTATGACAAAAACTTTAAATCTTTGAAGAAAAAAAAAATTGAAGAACGCACCAGAAAGTAGAAAGATCTCCCATGCTCTTGGGTAGGCAGAATTAACACAGTAAAAATGGCAATCTTACCAAAAGCCATCTACAGATTGAATGCAATTCCCTGCAAAATGCCAGCAAAATTTCTCACAGAACTCGAAAGAACAATACACAACTTCATATAGAAAAGCAAAACACCCAGGATAGCCAAAAAAATCTTGTACAATAAAAGAATTTCTGGAGGCATCACAATCCCTGAGTTTAAATTCTACTAGAAAGCTACAGTACTGAAAACAACTTTGTATTGGCATAAAAACAGACTGTAGGACCAATGGAATTGAATCGAAGACCCAAATATTAATCCACACACTTTACTTTGATTTTTAACAAAAAGCAAAAAATATCAAATGGAAAAAGAAAGCGCATTTAACAAATGGTGCTGGCATAACTGGATATCAACATGTAGAACAATGAAAATAGACCCATATCTATCACCATGTACAAAACTCAAGTCCAAATGGATCAAATACCTCAACATAAATCAGCCACACTGAAACTTATAGAAGAGAAAGTGGGAAGTACACTTGAACACATTGGCACAGGAAACCACTTCCTAAATATAACCCCAGCAGCACAGACACTGAGAGAAACAATTAATAAATGAGACCTCCTGAAACTCAAAAGCTTCTGTAAAGTAAAGGACACGGTCAACAAGACAAAACGAAAGCCTACAGAAGGGGGAAAGGATCTTCACTAACCCCACATCAGATAGAAGTCTGATCTCCAAAATATACAAAGAACTCAAGAAATTGGTCAGCAAAGGAACAAATAATCCAATAAAAAATTGGAGTACAGACCTAAGCAGAGAACTCTCAACAGAGGAATCTAAAATGGCTGAAAGACACTTAAGGAAATGTTCAACATCCTTAGTCATTAGAGAAATACAAATCAAAACAACTCTGAGATTCCATCTTACACCTGAAAGAATGGCCAAGGTCAAACACACTGATTGCAACTTATACTGGAGAGGTTGTGGGAAAAGGAAACACTTCTGCATTGCTGGTGGGAATGCAAGCTGGAACAACCACTTTGGATGTCAGTGTGGTGATTTCTCAGAAAATTAGAAAACAACCTTCCTCAAGACCCATTAATACACACTGGGAGGGTGTGTAGAGGGACTGGGAGGGGACTGGGAGGAGTAGAAATTTGGATTGGTATGTATCCAAAGGATGCTCAATCATGCCACAAGGACATGTGCTCAACTATGTTCATTGCAGCATTGTTTATCATAGCCAGAACCTGGAAACAACCTAAATGACCCTCAAGCAAACAATGGATAAGGAAAATGTGATACATTTACCCAATGGAGTACTACACAGTAGAAAAATAGATAATGACATCTTGAATTTAGCAGGAAAATTGATGGGGCTAAAACATTATCTTGAGTGAGGTAACCCAGACACAGAAACACAATTATCACATGTAGTCACTCATAGGTGTTTTTTAAACATAAAGAAAAAAAAAAACAGCCTACAAGTCACAATCCCAGAGAACTTAGACAACAATGAAGACACTTAGAGAGACTTACATAGATCTAATCTACATGGGAAGTAGAAAAAGACAAGATCTCCTGAATAAATTGGGAGCATGGGGACCTTGGTAGAGGGCTGAAGGGGGAGAGAAGCTGGGAGGGGAGCAGAGAAAAATGTAGAGCTCAATAAAAATCAATAAAAAAATACTGTTTCCAGGGGAAAAAAAGAAAAATATAAGTGAAAATACTCAGTCTGGAAATAACATAAATTTACAAAAAGCAACACAGTGGTGGACATAGATGCATTCTCTAAGGCAAAAGTATTTGATTCAAAGTTTCTTTGGCATAGACTCCAGCCCTGAAACAAGGAAACTCCATAATGAACTCCACACTTTACTACACTGTTAAAAATTTATATGGGTTACAAACTGAGCTAGAAAAATGCTCAGGAATCCACAAGGATAACCCCAGATAAGACCCTACACAATAGAGGAGAGAGTGCCTGAACTAGCCTTGACCTGTAGTCATACTGATGATTATCTTAAATATCACCATAGAACCTTCATCCAACAACAATGGAAATAGAAGCCAAGACCCACATTGAAGCACTGGACTGAGCTCCCAAGATCCAGTTGAAGAGTGGAAGGATTGAGAGTATTGGCAAGGAAGTCAAGACCATGAAGGGTTCATCCACTGAGACAGTTTGCCTGAACTAATGGTAGATCACCAACTCCAACTGGACTGGGAGTGAATGAGAATGGGAACAAACTAGTTCCTCTGAATGTGGTTGACAGTTGGGGCAGACTGAGGGGCCACAGATAATGACACTGGGATTTGTCTCTACTGCATGCACTGACTTTTTGAGATCCTATTCTCTTAGGATGCATGCCTTGACCAACCTTGATGTAGTAGTCTCTCTTGGACTTTCCACAGGGCAGGGTACATTGATCTCTCTTAGGATTGGAGGGGTTGGAGTGGGAGGGTGTGTAGAGGGAGTGGGAGAAGACTGGGAGGAGTAGAAATTTGGATTGGTATTTTTTTAAGTAATAAAATAAAAAACCAAATTGAGAATAGAGCCAGCTAAAGCAAGCTCCTGTCCTTAGACAAGGTCCATTATCTTCTTGTTGGCACTGCAGGAAACATGACCTCTTTTGTGTTTTGGATAATGGGAATCCCCTGAGAATATCTACTGCTTTAAGGAACACATGGGCATATTTCTCAGTTCACTTCATTTTTCTCTGCTGTTTCCCCAACCCTCAGGCCTCTTCTCATAGGAATGGTTTCCAAGAATCTTTGTTGCCTAGCTTGTAGACCCATCCACGCTTTAGCAATACCAATATGGCATAGATGCTTGGTTTTACTCACCCCACCCACCTCCAGACACACATATCTGGAATTTTGTTTTGTTCCTTTTTCTTGTGAATTATCTCAAAGCACATTCAATGATTTTGTCCCTCGTTTTCCTTATAAGTTGATATTCACTTTCAAACCTATTTGAAACCTTGTATTGCTTTTTCAAAGTGTCCTGCATCAATATCTCACCTGCTCCTAATGAACTTCAGGTTTTATAAAATGTGAATAGTTTCTTAATTATATCTCTCATAAAGAATGACATGCATAGCAATATTACCACAGGGTTAGAAAAATGAACAAGAAAACCCTTCTGATATCAGAAACTGTTTGAATGACTTATGAAATGAATATTGCCCATGGCTAGTGTTTATAGGGCACGTGACGCTAAGAATCATTGCTGCAGTTAAACAGGTGTAGTGATCTTCATTCTACATAACAGTTTTCCATCACAATTTGCATTTTTCTCAAATTTATCCTAGCTTGCAGACATGAGTCATAAATGAAAACAAACAACAGAAATAGCACCCAATACTGGTTTTTAATATTACAATAATTTAAAGTTCATCACAAAATATATGCAGAATTTTTTTATCTTATGTTATATGAGCACCTCTGGGCTAGGAATGAAGTACTGATTCCCCATATGATGGCAACTGTTCAGAATCTTGACAGGAACACAAGGACTTGACTTTAATTGTAAGCAAGGTATTGTTGTCTGGGGTTAACAATGGTCCTTTAGATGAAAACAACCGAAGAAAAATGTCTATCATGAAAACTTAGATAATACAAGAAAGATGCATCCCATTAATAAAATATTTTTAGACAATCTCTGACCACTAGTAAAAGTTTCATAGGCATTAGTGTTCTTTTTCTGTTCTCAATTACTAAAATGAAAAAAAAACCTTTTATTATAGTTGTATTTGGTATTTATTTGTTTATTTATTTGTCTATTGTTTATTTATTTATTTTGTGTTTTCATTTGTATCTCTATGTATATGAAATAGAGATCACGTGATGCTTGTATACATGTGTTTGACTCTATCACCTCATGCACATACAGGTCAGAGTACTATTTGTGAGAGCCTGTGAGTCCCAGGGACTGAACTCAGATCTCTAGTTCTGCTATTATCCATTGTACCATTTCATAAGACCCTGAGATAAGCTAAGGTGAAGATGATTCACAAAGTGTAGCATCCTTCTTTATTCAGGCTGCTATATGAGGAAGATTTATGACTCATTCAAATCGTTTCTTTTGTTAAACTCCTGAGTAAAATTGGTCTTCTGGAATTCAACATATGAGCAGACATTCTTGAACAGCTGTTTAATGACAGCAGTTGCCAGCCCTTCTCTCTCTACAGCTTAGTGATGCAGGATAAGAATTGTTAAGTCTAAATAAATCAGTGCTGAGTCTTCGCTGGAAGGGACTGGAGAGATTACCCAGAGGTGAAAAGTACATACTGCTCCTGCAGAGGTCCAGAATTCAATTCCCAGTATCCTTGCTTGACAGATACTTACCTATATTAACTCCAGTAGATCTAGCACACTCAGTTAGCCTCCATAGGCTCTAAAGTCATGTGCACTAGCCAGACAAAGATACATATATACTTAACAAAGTGTTTAAAGTGGAAAATAGAGTGCTGTATAAAAGAATTAGACTTCTGTGAAAAAGCACAGAAAATTTGCAAGATATATATTCTGACTATCTACTAGTAGAGTTCCATAAAAAAAAAAAAAACTTCAAGTCTTCCAAGACTATAACAACCTGAGGTGAGCCCTTTAATCACTTTGAGGACAGTGACAAGAAAGGGCTCCTTTATGTTTTATCTTTATCCTTCAAAACCATAGTCTCATCACAATATAAGTATCTCAAATACCTGCTCAAGTAATCAGTTCAGTCAACACTGTTTTTCCTCTCAGTGGGATATTGTAAGTGAGAGAGTCATTTACCTTAATGGGCAAGTAATCCAAGTATTAGGGCAAGGCACCTATAAGGGTAGGTATAGGATTGAGAGCCCATAGAACCATTAAGCAATGTAAGGGATGTAATGGGAGCTCTTCCCTAGAATGTACATTCTAGAGAAACATGAAAGAGAACCTTAAGTCAGTAAGATAAAAAAGAGAAGGAAGAGACAGAAGCATTATATTGAACAAGGAGAGAAATAGACTTGAGAGGCAGGACCCTTGTTGGTCTGGGCATGAGTCTAGGAACTCTGAGGAACTAGGCCTGAGCCAGGACCTCTGCTGGTCTGGGTATGAATGTGACCTTTGAGGGAGTAGGCCGGAACTAGAGATCTTTGAGGGCCCAGGCATGAATCTGGGACCTCAGAGGGAGTAGGGCTGAGCCAGGTCCTCTGCAGTTCCGGGCACACCCAAGCCTGGGAACTCCAAGGAGTAGAATGGAGCCAGAGACCTTTGCAGGACCAACCCCAGGCCAGGGACCTATGCAGGAACAGATCCAGACCAGGGACATTTACAGAAACAGGTCTGATTGGACAACCTAGGCTAGAGCAGGCCTCTGATACAGCAAGCTCCAAGGGAGTGGAGCAAAGCACAGGAGTGCTGAGGTATCTCCAGGAACATGTAGTGACCAATGGGGTAACTAGAACTGTGACACTGACTGTACCACAAGGAACAACCATCTGAGCTTTGGATTCACTGACACCTAGAAGATTATTCAACAGAATCTCAGACAGCCCCAACCATAAGTATTAGAGGAAAAGATGAGTAGAAAAGGTAAGATCACATGCTACACCACAAAGAGCAACACAATACCTGTAAAACCTAAAGACCCTACAAAAGCAAGACCTAAACAAACAAATATGGAGGAACCAGAAGAAAATGATCTAAAAAAAATAACCTCAAGTGAATATTTGAAATTCTTAAAGACAAAATGGGAAATTCCCTTAAAGAAATAGAGGAAAAAAACAAATAAAAAATTGGGAGATATCAGCAAATCACTTCAAGAAAACCAAGAAAAAGAAATCAAACATATAAAAGAAACTATCTAGGACTTGAAAACTGAAATAGAAACAATAAAGAAATAAAAGCCAAGGGAATTATAGAAACAGAAATCATGAGAAAATGATCAGGAACCACAAACACAAGCATGAACAGCAGAATATAAGAGAAAGAAGAGAGAATCTCAAGTGCTGAAAATACAATAGAAGAAATAGACATGTCAGTTAAAGAAAATATTAAATCTAAGAAAAGCTTAACCAAAAATATACCAGGAAATATGGGGCACCATAAAAAAGCCAAATCTAAAAATAATAGATATAGAAGAAGGAGAAGTTCAACTCAAAAGCACAGAAAATATATTTAACAAAAGCATAGAAGAAAACTTTCCCAACCTAAAAAAAGATATGCCTATGAAGATACAAGAAGCTTAGAGAATACCAAATAGACTGGATCAAAAAGTCCTCTCGCCACATAATATTCAAAACAGTAAACGTACAGAGTAAAGAAAAAATATTAAGAGCTGTAAAAGAAAAAGGCCAAGTAGCATATAAAGGTAGACCTATCAGAATTACACCTGATTTCTCATTGGAGATAATTAAAGCCAGAAGGTTGTGATCAAGTGTTATGCAGAAATTAAGAGACCACGGATGCCAGTCCAGACTACTATATCCAGCAAAACGTTCAATCACCATAAACGGGCAAAACAAGATATTCCATGACAAAACTAGATTTCACCAATACCTAGCCATAGACCCAGCCCTACACAAAATACTAGAAGGAAAACTTCAACCCAAGGAAGTTGGCTACATCAAGAAAAACACAGACAATTGATGGTCTCATAGCCACAAATCCCAAAGAAGGGAAAAACACACAAATTAATATCACCAACAATTAAAATCAACAGGAGATAGCAATCACTGGTCATTAATATCCCTTAATGTAAATGCACTCAACTCACCTATAAAAAGGCACAGGCTAACAGATTGGATACAAAAACAGAATCCATCCTTCTGCATACAAGAAACATGTCTCAACCTCAAAGACAGACATTGTCTCAGAGTAAAGGGTTGGGAAAAAATATAGCAATCAAATGGACCTAAGGAACAAGCAGGTGTAGCTATCCTAATATCTAACAAAATTGACTTCAAGCTAAAATCAGTCAAAAGAAACAAAGAAGGTCATTTCATATTACTCACAGGAAAAATTCATCAAGAGGAAATCTCAATACTGAACATCTCTGCCCCAAATAGAAGGGCACCCTCATATGTAAAAGAAATACTTCTAAAGCATAAATCATACATTAAACCCCAAACACTAATAGTGGGAGACTTCAACACTCCCCTCTAACCATGGACAGGTCAGTCAGACAAAAATGAACAGAGAAATAAGAGAACTAACAAATGTTATGACTCAAACGGACTTAAAAGACATCTATAGAATATTCCAACTAAACAGAAAAGAATATACCTTCTCAACACCTCATGGAACCTTCTCAAAAATTGATGACGTACTCAGTAACAAAACAAACCTCAACAAATACAAAAAAATTACAATAACCCAATGTACCTTGTCAGATCACTATGCTTTAAAACTATAAGTCAACAGCAATACTAATTCCAGAAAACCCACAAACACATGAAAATTAAACAATGCTCACCTGAATCATTAATGGGTCAATGAAGAAATAGAGGGAGAAATTAAAGACTTCCTAATATTCAATGAAAAGACCAAACAACATACCCAAATTTATGGGACACAATGAAAGCAGTGTTAAGAGGAAAGTTCATAGTACTAAATGCCTACATAAAGAAGTAGGAAAAATCCCACACTAGTGAATTAACAGAACATTTGAAAACTTTAAAACAAAAAGAAGCAAACTCGCCTAAGAGAACTAGATGACAGGAAATAATCAAATTGAGAGCTGAAATCAACAAAATAGAAACAAAGATAACAATACAAAGAATCAATAAGACAAAGAGTTGGCTAGATAAACCTTTATCCAAACTAACCAAAAGCCAGAGAGAGAATATCCAAATTAACAAAATCAGAAATGAAAAAGGTGACATAACAAGAGAGACATGAAGGAAATACAGAGAATCATCACGTCATATTTTGAAAACCTGTACTCCACAAAATTTGAAAACTTAAAGGAAATGGACAACTTTCTGGAAATATATCACTTACCGAAATTAAATCAAGACCAGATAAGCAAATAAAACAGACCTATAACTGCTGAAGAAATAGAAACAGTCATCAAAAGTCTCCAACCCAAAAAATCCCAGGACCAAATGGTTGAAGCTCAGAATTCTACAAAGAATTTTGATTTTCAAAGAACTAATACCAATATACCTCAAATTATTCCACACAATAGAAACAGAAGGAACATTGCCAAACTCTTTTTATGAGGCTACAATTACCCTGATACCCAAACCACAGAAAGACATTAATAAGAAAAAGAATTACAGACCCATCTCACTCATGAACATTGATGCAAAATACTAAATAAAATACTGGCAAATTGAATCTAAGAACAGATCAGAACCATCATCCACCATGATCAAGTCGGCTTATTCCCTGAGATGCAAGGATGGTTCAACATACGAAAATCTGTCAACATAACCCACCATATACAAGCTGAAAAATAAAAACCACATGATCATCTCATTTGCTGAAAAATCTTTTGACAAAATACAACTTCCCTTCCTGATAAAGGTCTTAGAGATAGCAGGGATACGAAGAACATACTTAAACATAATAAAGACAATATACAGCAAGCCATCAGCCAATATCAAACTAAATGGGGAGAAAGTCCCAACAATTACACTTATCAAGGAACAAGACAAGGTTGTCCACTCTCTCCATATCTATTCAATATAGTTCTTGACGTTCTACTTAGAACAACAAAAGGCGATCAAGAGGCTACAAATCAGAAAAGAAGAAATCAAATGCTCACTGTTTGCTGATGATATGATAGTTTCCATAAGAGATCCCAAAAATTCTACCAAGGAATGTCTACACTCATAAACACTTTCAGTAATGTAGCAGGGTACAAGATTAACTCAAAAAAAAAAAATCAGCAGCCCTCCTGTACACAGACGATAAAAGGGCTGGGAAAGAAATCAGAGAAACAACACCCCTCACAATAGCCACTAATAGCATAAAATATCTTGGAGTAACTCTAACCAAACAAATGGAAGACTTGTATGACAAAAAGTTTGAATCTTTGAAGAAAAAAATTGAAGAACACACCAGAGTGGAAAGCTCTCCCATGCTCTTGGGTAGGCAGAATTAACATAGTAAAAATGGCAATCTTACCAAAAGCCATCTACAGATTCAATGCAATTCCCAGCAAAATCCCAGCAAAATTCCTAACAGTCCTTGAAAGAATGGTAATCAACTTCATATGGAAAAGCAAAAAACCCAGGATAGCCAAAACAATACTGTACAATAAAAGAACTTCTGGAGGCATCACAATCCATGACTTCAAATTCTACTACAGAACTACACTACTTAAAACAGCCTGGTATTAGTATAAGAACAGACAGGAGGACGAATGGAACTAAATAGAATACAGGATATTAATCTACACTCCCTCAAACACCTGATTTTTGACAAAGAAGCAAAAAATATCAAATGGAAAAAAGAAAGCATATTTAACAAATGGTGCTGGCATAACTGGATATCAACATGTAGAAGAATGAAAATAGACCCATCTCTATTACCATTCACAAAACTCAAGTCCAAATGGATCAAAGACCTCAACATAAGGCAAGCCACACTCAACTTTATAGAAGAGAAAGTGGGAAGTACACTGAATGCATTGGCACAGTCCACTTCCTAAGTTTAACCCCAGCATGAGAGACACTGAGAGAAACAATTAATAAATGGGACCTCCTGAAACTCAAAAGCTTCTGTAAAGCAAAGGACATGGTCAACAAGACAAAACGATGGCCTACAGAATGGATCTTCTCATTAACCCTACATCAGACAGAGGTCTGATCTCCAAAACATACAAAGAACTTAAGAAATTGGTCATCAAAAGAACAAATAATCCAATAAAAAAATGGAGTACAGACCTAAGCAGAGAACTCTCAACAGAGAAATCTAACATGGCTGAAAGACACTTAAGGAAATGTTCAACATCCTTAGTCATCAGATAAATGCCAATCAAAACAACTCTGAGATTCCATCTTACACCTGTTAGAATGGCCGAGATCAGAAACACTGATCACAACTTATACTGAGAGGTTGTGGGGAAAAGGGAACACTTCTGCATTGCTGGTGGGAATGTAAGTTGGTAAAGCCTCTTTTGATGTCAGTGTGGCGATTTCTCAGAATGTTAGGAAACAACCTTCCTCACAACCCAGTAATATCATTTTGGGGTACATATTCAAAGGATGCTCAATCATGCCACAAAGACATGTGCTCAACTATGTTCATAGCAGCATTGTTGGTCATAGCCAGAACCTGGAAACAACCTAAATACCCCTCCATGGAAGAATGGATAAGGGAAATGTGGTATATTTACACAATGGAGTACTGCACAGCAGAAAAAATGACATCTTGAATTTTGCAGGAAAATGGATGGAACTAGAAAACATTATTTTGAGTGAGGTAACCCAGACACAGAAATACAATTATCACATGTACTCTCTCATAGTTGGTTTTAAAACAAAAGCAAAGAAAACCAGCCTACAAACCACAATCCCAGAGAACTTAGATAACATTAGGACACTAAGAAAGACTTACATAGATGTAATCTACATGGGAAGTAGAAAAAGACAAGGTCCCCTGAGTAAACTGGGAGCATGGGGCCCTTGGAGGAGGTTTGAAGGGGGGAGGGAAGAAGTATTTAGGGAAGCAGAGAAAAATATAGAGCTCAATAAAAATCAATTAAAAAATAGAAAGAATAATTTTCCATGTTATTATCTGGGAGTTGGGTGGTGGGCCATTCAAAGAATTAAAGAAAAAACTACAGAAAAGTCATTACACTTAAAAATATCAATAAAACACCAGATGTTCTTGATTGTTCAAATTGGTAAATATTTCTAATATGGGTATGGTTTCTTTATTTTGGAGTACTGATGGGGAATATCAGCTCAATACTATATATGACTGATGTTGGCAACCACTTTCAGGATAGCACAGACTCTGAGATTTTAGTTTCTTCATTCAAATACCAGAGCTTGTTAGGAGAATTTACTGAAATTAAATACAATTTTGAGAGTTTCAATATATAATTATCAGCAAAAACTTTTGTGTTTGATGCCTATGCTCTTATTAACCTCTAAAGATAAATACATTGCACAGACTTCCATTGTTGTGAAAAATTACTAAAGAGAATAAACCTAAAATGTGTATGGGTCCATTACTTTAGACTTCTGGAAAAACTGAACACTGAGGCATCATGCCAATCAAAATAAAAACACTGTCCAATTCATGGTGTTCAGGAATAAAAAGAAAGGAAGTGACTTGTTTAAATGGCACTTAGTCCACCCTCTTAATGGTTCCTCCAGAATCAACATCACTTTGTCCTGGACCCTGATCCATTATCATTACAACATTTGGAGGATAATTTAAAACATAACAGTAGACCGGTTAAGGCAATGGTTCTTTCAGATAAGATATGATAAATGTCATAATAATGTAAGATATATATATAAAAAATTAGGAAATGGAATGTTTGTTATAGAAGCAGTTCAGAAAAATGAGAGTAATTTTTGGAGATGAAATTGTTGATAGAATAATTTTTCTAGTAAGTTTTTATATTTACTAGAATTTCTATGGCAAATTGTAAGTTTTATTGTAGGATATGATATAAGTAGTTACTTCAATTTTTAATGCTGTAAACATTTGTTTTTAAGTCCCAGGATTGGTCTATTTTATATAAGCTTCTATGTGATGCCAAGTAGAATGTGTTTGTTCCTTGGTGTCTTTTGAAATATTCTGTCAACATCTGTTGAATATATTTGATGTATGATGCCAATTAATTCTGATCTTCTTCTGTTTATTTTTTCCAGATAAAGTGTCTATTCGAGAAAATGGGATATAGATATCACATAATTTTAATTAAATGATGATATTCTGTATCTCTAAGTTTAGAAGTAGTTTTACTTTATTTTATGTATTTGGGCTTCTCAAAGTTTTTTGCATGTAGTTTTAGAGTAGTAATGTCTTTTAGGTTAACTTTATTTCTTTTCATTTAAGTTTGATGTCTGTTTTGTCAAATATCAGGATAATGATGCCTGCTCACATCCTGGTCTCATTTGATTGACATGCTTTATCAGTTCTTTCACTCAAAGCAATATTTATGTTTTTAGCTAATATGTTTCTTGAATTCAGCAGATATACAGATTTTAATTCCTGATCTGTTTGATCAGTCAGTGCCTTTTGATTGGGGAGTAGAGGGCATTGATGCATCAAGTTATTGCTCAAATGTGTATGTTATGATCCTTGTGTTTTTGTTAACTTTCTCTCCCTAATACTTTGTGTTTTAATAGTTAAGGATATAACTTAACTGTAGTCTCTCTGCTATGCTTATTGCCTTCTACAACTGGAAGTATTGGCTCAGCATTTCATTTAGGTTTGGTTGGCTGCGTATCATTTTCAAGCTGATTATATCATGGGAAATTGTTCTTTCTTCTTTAAATATAGTTGTAATGGGTATATGAATGCAGGATAGTTGATATCGTCTTTTAGGACTTGGAATGTATTTCTAGCTTTAAAAGTTCACATTATGAAATCAACTTTTATTCTAATGTTTTTTCTTTTATATGTGACTTGGGTGTTATTCTGTAACATTCAATAGAGTTCATTTGTTATGTATACATGGTATTTTAACCTTGAATATGATGGAGGTATTTTCTTTTGTGATCTTGTCTATGTGGTATTATGTCTGATATTTGTACCTGTTTTGAGTATGTCTTTCATTAATTTGGAATAACTGATCTAAGCAATTGCCTTGGGATTCTTTACCCTCATCTGTGCCTATACTTGTAAGTTTTCACCCTTTCATGACGCCCCACAATTCCTGAGTGTTCATTTCCTATGTTTAGTTTGAGTTTTTAAATCCCTTGGTTATTAGATTCAGATCCTCCTATTGATCTCTGACTCCTGATCCTGTATGTCTTCTGCTTGGTTCATTGTACTTGCAAGGCTTTTCCTTGTACTTTCTAGATGAATTATAGGGCTTCCCTTTAGATTTCTTCTTCATTTCAGTTGAGTCCTCCTCAATGTTTCTACCTCCTTGTTGAATTCTATTCTCAAGCCCTTTATAGTCTTAATCATTTCTACTAGTCTCATTTTGTGTTTTGTGAGTATCACTGAGTTGTTTATTTTTCTTGTGTCATTTCTCCTTAATTTTAGTGAGCTATTTCTTTGTGTCGTCTTCAAATTCCTTGAGATAATTGATGAACCTTATGGCTCTTTAAATTCTATATCCTCGAGTTCATCTAGGTGATTCTTATTGACAAACATTCCTATAGGACCAGTAGGCTTAGGAGAGAAGATACTGGTTTGATATTCTAGATTATATATTTGTAATAAGATCTTAGCATGTGGACTTCTTTTGCTAGTTCCTTAACTCTTATATAGATAAAGCATTTTGAGGAAGAAGAGAAAATAAATAGGAAGGTTTGGTGTAATGAAGTTTGCTAGACAGGTGCTACTAGACAGGTTACAGGATGTGCCCCATGTTCTGAGTCCAGAATATGAAGTAGATCTGACTCTGTGGGAAGATTAGATTTGGCATCAGAGGTACCTGTGCACTGGAATATCAATAAAAAAGGTCCTGGCTGAGGTCTAGAGATTGGTAGCAGCTCAGATAGGAGTGCTCAAACGAGGACCGGGGCACTAGTGCTGGGCTTGAGCTAGATTATCAGGTTGGATAGAGTATGTATAGGGCCACGGAGACTCAACAGGCTAGAATCTGAAGAAGGGTGTGGAAGATATGAAGGGGTAGAGAGGTTGGATGCAGCACAAAAAGGACCTGAGGGGTGGTGGGTAGGACCTTAAGTCTCTTGAAGAAAGGCTAGGTTTTTTTCTTGCTCTAGAAAGGAGTCTGTTAAAACAGACTGCAATTATATATATTTAAAAACCACAAGATTAGTATAACATTCAATGACTTACCATTTGTTCACAGAAAGGTTGCTTATGAGATAATCAGGTATAGATTGCCAAAGTTTAGGTGGCCTTATTCTATTTTCTCATTGCCTGTGAAAATACTAATAGATGCATATTTTTTCAAAGGTAAGTTTCCTCTATGTTAAGACCATGCAAAAATGTTAGGAAGGTCATGAATGAAGATGGAATTTACTATTTATCAGTTCTAATTGAGATAAAATTTTATATAAAATATACATAAGTAAAAACCCGCATTTTAAACTTCAGTTGACACATAAGAAAACTGTACATACTTGAAGAATAGTAAAAAATAATGTTTTCTTAAGTTTATACATTTTACAATATTTCAATCAGAGAAAGGACATCTATCATGATATTTATTTGTTATCAAAATAATCAAAATTCTTTCTTCTAGTTTTGTCTTTTATCTTGGAAATAAGACATAGATTATCATTATGTGGTCATTTCAATGTGCAATATAACATTGGAGCTATGTCTCTTTTATTATTCCTACATTGGACTTAAGAACCTATTGCAGTCCTTCTCCCTTTCACCCAATTTCCTTACCCTCTGCCTCCTACTATTGTACACTCAAATGTTAGAGTTCTCAAACTTTAGATTTCATATGTGAATATCATGCAGTAATATTTCCGAGTCTGCATATTTCATGTTACAATAATCTCAAGTTCCACACATGTTGTCACAATTGTCAGCATTGTGTTATTCTTAGTGACCGAATATTATTTCAATATATAAGTAACACACTCTTATCCTTTTACCAGTTGGTAGACACTGGGCCATTTTTGTTACCTGTCTACTATGACTAGTGCTGGTAATAAACTTCATTTTACTAATGTCTTTTCGATATAATAGTTTGGTTTTCCTTTAACTATATACTGAGTATTCAGATCACTCAATCATATGTCAATTTTATGTCTAATTTTGAAAGAAAATACATATTGTTTTTCCATAATAGTAACAATTTTTATATACCCAACAATAGTCCGGGTTATTCTAGTATTTTCATGGTCTTTTTAAGATTGAACTATTTTAATCTTAGACAGTTATGTGTATGCTTTGTATGGATTCCCACAGAGGTCAGAAGAAACTATTACAGACCCTGGAACTGAAGTTACATACGATTTTTGAGTCACCTTGTGGAGGCTAAGACACAAACCTGGTAATCTGCAAGAGTAGTCAGTGTTTTTAACTGTTAAGCCATCTTTCCCACACTTATAATTTTGACAGTAGAAATTCTAACTGGAATCCATGTTTGAGATTTTAAGCAACATCCACTATAATTAGTGATACTGAATATTTTCACATTAACCTTTTACATTTGTTGCATTTATTATTTTATAATCATTCATTTCTTATTTCTAAATTTTTTTCTCTTGGGTTCTTTGAGTAATTTTCATATTCAGGATATCAGTGCCTTGTCTGATCTGTGGTTTTCAAATATTTCCTTTACTGTGTTGATTGGTACCTTTTAAACAAAGAAACAATTTGCTTACTTCAATGCCATTTTTCTATTTTTGCTTTAGCTTTAAGTGTTTTTTTCATTTTGGGGGGGTTGTTTGTTCCGTGTTCCATTTTATGTTTTTAAAGTTTACTGAAAATGCTGTCCATTCCAATTACACAAAACAGTTTTATAATTTCTTCCAGTTGATGTCAAATCTTCTGAGAAGTTGCAATCTATGTTTATTCCTCTGGATATTGGTGTACAATGGTCTCTGTACCCTTTATTTAAAATGTTGCCATTCTTCAATGTGCGATCTCAGCACTTACATTGAAAATATATTGGCTATAAAAGTGTTAGACTACTTCTAGGTTTATGTGCCTAATTTTATGCCAGCACTGTGTTGCTTTGACTATAAATTTTCCGCATTAACTAAGAGAGATGGCATATGCCTGCTTCAGCTCCTCACCCTTGAACCAGTGACATGAGAGGATTGCCACCACTTGTAACTGATTTATGGAGTGAGTTGCAGGGCATTCATGGACAATGTGAGATCTGCCTTTAGAAGGGGAAAAAAAGAAGGAGAGAAATAGCGCTGGCAAGATGTTATACATTCAATGTGTGGTTTTAGTTCTTCAACTAAAAGTGTGTTGGCTGTAGCTGAAACATCATGGACATAAGTGCTTGGCAGCCTGAGTTTCATCCAAGGAACTCACATGAGAAAGGCAAGAACATTCACACATGGTTATTGACATATTTACTTTCTACATGTAAAATAAATAATATAAATTAAAATATTGTTTTCAGTGCATATTTAAGTCTGGTTGGACAATATTTCCTTCTACCTTTGGGGGGCAAATAATTTATTTGGTTGCTATTTTTTGTGTTCTTTTTATTATAACAAATTCTAAATTTCTTTTATACTTCTGTGAGATGTACCATTAGTATTTTTTCTAGAAAAAAAAGGGACATATATTGATTATTTTCCAAGATGGATATTGAAATAGTAGAACACTTCAAGGGTTAATAATGATTAACATGACAGAATTAGTCATAAGTTGATATTCATAAAAAATCAATGTCTGGTGGTTCAGTATTCTATTCCATCATTTAAAAATAGCTATTACTATTTTGTTTATAATTATTGTATATATTTAAAGGGACATAATTATTTTGGACAGTCTGGGAGACCAGGCTATCCTTTTATCAGCACTGCAAGAGAGCATAACAATGTCTTAGTTTAGTTTTTATTGTCATGATAAAGACCATAAACAAAAGTTTTGGGGGAGAAAGAGTTTATCACATCTTACAGTTGACAGACCATTATGGAGGAAAATCAAGCAAAGGATTCAAGGAAGGAACTGAAGTAGAGGTCATAAATGAATGCTAGGAAATACCTTGCTATCAATGGCTTGCTCCACCTGCCCTGCCATACCACCCAAGGTCTCTTACTATGAGCAGAGTCACTCCTCGTGCATTGAATCTTCTCATATCAATCATCAATTAAGCAAATCTGATGGAATCCTTTTTTATGTATTTTCTTCTTCCCACATCATTGTACCTGTGTCAAGTTGACAAAAACCTACCAGGAATAAAAACAAGAAGTGCAATATCCTGATGAATACAAATACAAAAAATGGTCAACAATGTATTAGCAAACCTAATCCAACAGTACGCCTAAAACATCATTTATCTCAATCAAGTTGGTATCCAACCCAAGGACAATCCATGAATTTTATAAGTAATATTAATATATTGAGAGACAAAACATGGTTATAATTCAAGAAAGGTAGGTAATAAAATCCATATCCTTTATTGATAAAAGCCGTGAAAGACATGTTATAGAAACAAAGTTCTTCAATTCTACAAAGGCCATGAATAAAATAAAACCTTAAATTTCTTAGTGAAAGGGGAACTTAATAAATATTCTCATTATGATTTTTGTAACTTGAGTGAGAAAGGCCCCATACTTGAATGTTTGATTCCCAGTTGGTGAAGCTGTTCAGACAGCATGAAGAGGTGTAGCCTTGTTAGAGTTGTTGCGCCACTGGTAGTGGGCACTGAAGTTTCAGAATCTCATGTGAATCCTAGTAACTTTCTGTATCTGGTGATTGTAGGTTAAGATGTAAGCTCTCAGTTAATGCTCCAGGGACATGGCTGACTGTCAGCTACCATGCTTCCCGCCACAGTGGTAATAGACTTTAAACTTTTGAAACTGTGTGCTACCAAGTAACTTCCATCTTCTCTAAGGCGTCTTTGTCATGGTATCTTATCATGGGAATACAGAAGTAACTGAGACAATTATCTGTTACAAAACAAAGATGCTTAGCTTCACCAATTCTCTCTAGCTCCATAACAGTGGTCCCGAACAGTTATCAGAGCAGAGAAAGGAATAAATAGTCTTCAAATTGGTAAGGTAGAAGTCGATCATCACTGTTTCAGAATGGCATGAAGATAGATGGCTAGATAGATAGATAGATAAACATACAGATAAATAGGTGATAAATAAATGATATATTGATGGATAGATAAATAGAGAGATCGCCAGACAGGTAAATGAACTCCTGAAACTGAAAAAGGATTCAGCAAAGTTGTAAGATTAAAAAAAAAAACAACATTAATAATCAGGAAATTATTTTTTAGTAAGAATAAATGTCCTAAATGGCCAAATCAGCATTACAAAATGTGTAACTTATTTAGTTGTGCTTTAAACCACCTCTATTGTATTATATTATCTAAGTGACCATGTAAATCAGTAAATATAAAACTAAATCTGTATTTTCTCTACATTAAATGTGAAATTAATGATTTAATATCTATCTTATGTCAAATAGAGTTGTACTTAGGAAAAATTGTAGTAATGCTCAAGGAAAAATTGTCGTCAGGCTTACATTTACAAAACTATATTATAAAAATTGGATAAGTAAAATTCAAATACTGTGTTTTTTTGTTTTGGAATCTATTTTCAGTATGTCTGAATAAATGCTTTGCTATGGAACTCTATATTCAACTTATATTTCTTTTTAAAATCAAAAGTACATGGTGACTACAAGCACTAATTCACATTTGGTAACACTCAGTTTATTAAAAAACATTATAATATAACCAACACCGTTTTATTGCCTTTACATTTACAAACCATTTTAGGGAATTGAACTGAAGTCCACTGGGAAAGTTCTGTATGTTCAGTTGGTCTGTGATTTAAAGATAGAAATGCTGAGTTTCATCATAATAATAAATAATTAACGATATATCCCTTAAAACTATAATCTATAGCATTTCATTTTTACTTGTCCTTGGAGAGTGTCAGTTACATCTTAATAATGCATCACTCATGGGAATCTAGCAAGTAGCTCTTCAAAAATTCCAACATGAAAAAAATGTCAGACTTTATAGACATAACCTTTGACAAGGAAGAAGCTGTATGGTTAAATAAGAATAAATCTTCTTTTTAAGAAAATGATATCATTATAAAATAATAATTTCCATAACTTAATTAATTAATTTTTGAAACAAAGACTAAAAAGCAGCTCTTACTAACTGTGACACATAAAATCTTCCTTAGTCTCTTGAGTACTTGGATTGTAAGACTGGACCATGCACTGCTAATAATTTAATTTGTTCCATTATTACATATGTTTTTAAGAAACTACATTAATAATACTATGCAGTACATTATCCATTTAATTTTATCCTTATTGTCTTATTTTAATAATTATTCATCAATCTATGATAGAGGAAAAAGATCTTTCATTAGAATATTAATCAGAGACTATTTCAGATGCACATATGGAAATGACTCAATATTAAGATATCTTCCTCTTCATATAAGTAAACAAAAGCAGTTTCAATGTTTTTTGTTCAATTTAGTTTCACAAAAAGTTTTGCCTTTATGTGAAGAAAAGAATACTAACAAGGCAGAGGATTGAAAAATTTTTACTTGTCATTGAACAAATCAATCAACTTTACTCCTCCCCACAGAACACTTTTTGATAATGATTAGCATGTTATGGATAAAAAGAACAAACATATAAGACATTATCAAAATATGCAATGTAAAATATATGTAAAGGGCCTAATGGGAAATCAATGAAATAGCAGTCTATTACATTTCATTTAGAGCAAACAATTAAACTTGATTATGAAGGATAAACTTTTTACTTCTAAACAGAGAACCATTAGAGAAAAGAGACATTCTTATAAAAGTTAAAATTTTTTGAAAGTTAATATTTTGTTTTAGAAGAAGTAAATAATATAATTATAAGTAAATGTTCATAATATTTACTTAAGTAAATGTTATAATAAATGTTAATATAATGTATTATGATAATATAATTATGAATAGATCTTAATAACAGCAGTGAGTAATACATAATTAACTATTTTATTTCCTTTTTGAGGTATGTTCTTATTACATAGATACCATGGCCGCAAATGCTCCATCCTCTTGCCTCATCCCCTCCTCTACTCAGTGAGCAAGCAAGAGCTATATTATCAGACAGCAGTGTTTATATATACATATATAATTATATAATATATAGGTTTAATTGTTTTAAAATAATTTTCAAAATCAAGACGCAATCTGTTGGAAAATTTAAAAATGTTCACTGTGTTCCAACAAAGACAATACAGGAAAACACCATTGAAAGCAGGACAATGTAATGATTCATTTGTGACTCTTAACAGATACAAATTAGAGCACATCTAAAGACGATTATCAATGCAATTCTACATATAAGAAAATTCCACACATATTATTGCTAATGTAATCTTGTAAACTACATTCAGGTTTGTATTGTTTAAAATAATGTAATAAAATTGGCTTCCAAATAGAAGAAAAATAAAGGTCTTGATTTATAGTGTACTTAACATACTTATTTTAAGGTTGCATGGAAAATGCATTTTTTTGTTAAATATCCAGTAAAAAAAATAACTTTTGAACATCTAGTTTCATTATCATCAAGATGTACTACATTTCAAAGGTATCTAATTTTGAATGATAGAGGAGCAGAGAAAAACAAACAAAAGCTATACAAAAAGTGTTTGGGCAATGTTTATGATAGATGAGATTCTACAGAGAGTCATACACTGATTGACAGATAGTCATGAACCCACTGAACACTATAAATAAAAGTATAATCAGACAAAAACTGAGAGCATGCTGGTTTTTTTCAGGCCTGGTGTTCGAGTGCAGCTGGGGCTATGGAAGGTGACAGTGATAATGGTGGTGTCCAAGGAGATGGAAGCGAACATGGGCAAGTTGCTCAAGGGTGTCAAAAGGTACAGTCCTGAAAACCTGGCTACCCTGGTTTAGGTGGAGACATGGGACCAGGAGAATGCCTATGATCTAGAAGCCAACCTGGCTATCCTGAAACTGAACCAGTCCAACCCAGCCTTCTATCAGACCACAGGCACTTCCCAGATCCTCCTGAAAACCCTCTCCAACCTACCCCACATAAGCTTTACTCTCTGTACATGCAGCTCTATATTAAGAAGAGTGACACATCCAAAAGATCTTGTACCACAGTGACCTGCTGGAGACCTGCCACTTTCAAGACATCTGACAAGCCCTGGACAAAGGCATTGACTTCCTAGGAGGCATAAATTGGTTTGAAGAAGAAAATTTATCTGCCATGCTGTGGACAACATGTACCAGTACATTTGAGTTACTCGCTGATATCCTTGGAGATCTGACTGGGAACCACTGAAGGTGTGGATGACCAAGTATAGCTGGAGTGCAGGCAAGAAGGGCAGATCTTCATCTGAAGCCAGGAGGAGAGCTTTGAGCCCAAGAGCATCATGGAGAAGACCAATGTTGACAGTGTGTCCAGAAACTGCGCATGCTTTTAGTAAAGATTTGTGTACTCCAAAATAATGTGCTCAAACTTTATTAAATGCTATAAAATATACGAAGCAAAATAGACAAAGAAAGCACACCCAGTAAAAGCCCTTGATTAGACAATTACTCTACTGTAGTCTTAATTCTTAGTCAGGATTTGTTTGGGGAATTCTATTGTGTGACAAGAGAGGCTAAAATTGAAAATCCTCAATCTTCAACAATCGACCAAAGATGACCTCCATTTACTCTTTGAGACTGCAACATAATATATACGAGGGAGCAAGATCAGAGTGAAACTTGTGGCTGACCTGATGATCATATTTCTAGACTGTCTGTCTATCTACCTGTCAATCAATCATTGGTTTATTTGTACTTATATTTTTAAGTTTGAATGCCTTTCCTAACCTCCACCACTGTTTTATAAACCTCAAGAAATATGTAAGACTAATTTCACTGATCATTAAAACTGTAATAGTTGCTCTCTATTTTTCTTGAAAAAGCTAGACAAGCATAAGCTAAACAACAGTAAATTCCTCCAAGAGCTCAGACATAAGATTCAAGGTCAATGAGTGATCTGAGGACTTTTTGTCTAAAATATAGGAAAAAGAACATTGTCTAATGTTGCTTGGTTCACATATGTAAAAAATATGCAATCTCTTGGTTGCTATTTCTCTTATCTAAGAATGAATCATAGCCCATCTGGATCTAATATTAATAGAATATATGTGCAGTCGTCCTTTACCATTTGTCTCAGAATCAAAATATAAAAGATATATACAGTGTAGGCTCACATGGGCAGGGATATTCTGCTATTTACAGGGCATTTATTTAGCAATATATTTAATGTTCAATATTTGAAAAGCCTGAGGGATCTTCTAATGTGGTAATTGTGACATTATGGAAGTTTGTATATTGATTACAATATGTGACAATTAACCATAATATAATATGTTTAAGAAATTGAGAAACATTGCTCTTTCTGTGGTCAAATTAAAGGACAAAATTATGATTCTCTTTCTGCATAATTCTGGTCCATTTTCATACTACACAGAACTTTGAGCTCTTTCCACATTACATGCCCATCTATGCCTAATCTATATATTTTAATGATCTATATTTAGTTCACTTTGCAAACTAATTAGAAGCATCAAATTAAAATAACAGGCTATCTTCAAATATTACACAGAAGTTTGAGCACTTTCCAGTATATTAAATTCCCATGCATGTCTAAACTCTTCATAATTTTGTAATATATGCTTATTACAGTATGAAAAATAATATTAAAAGCATCAGCATCAACATTTAAATGAAACCATGTTAACTTCTAATATTATAGACAAGTTTAAACTTTCTACTACCTTAAATTCCCATGCATATTTAAAGCGCAAAATATTTTATGATATAAATTTTGATAGCATAAAACTAAAGACATTAAATTTATAGAGGTAAAATAATGGGTTATCTTCAAGGTAACATCCCACCTGTTAAAATCTGAATACAAAAAATGGTTCTTTGGGTAAGTGTAATAGATCCAGGCAATGATTTATCACTTAACTGCAATAATATGAGCCACTAAATCCTAAGACTACATTGAATCACATATTACCAGGTGGAAGGAGTCAATCTTTTTTTATAAAAGAAAGAAACTCAGGCTGATATGAAGATTTGGTAACCAATTTCTTGTGTCCTTTGTATATTTTGGAGAAAAAATAAGGACATCTTGAATTTTGCAGGAAAATGGATGGAGGTAGGAAACATTATTTTGAGTGAGTTAAGACACAGAGCCGGGTGGTGGTGGCGCACGCCTTTAATCCTAGCACTCGGGAGGCAGAGGCAGGCGGATCTCTGTGAGTTTGAGGCCAGGCTGGTCTACAGAGCTAATTCCAGGACAGGCTCCAGAGCCACAGAGAAACCCTGTCTCAAAAAACCAAAAAAAAAAAAAACAGACACAGAAAGACAATTATCACATGTACTCACTCATAGATGGTTTTTAAACATAAAGCAAAGAAAACCAGCCTACAAACCACAATCCCAGAGAACTTAAACAACAATGAGGACACTGAGAGAGACTTACATAGATCTAATCTAATTGTGAAGTAGAAAGTAGAAAAAGACAAGATCTCCTGAGTATATGGGGAGCATGGGGGCCCTTGGGAAGGGTTGACGTGGGTAGGGGAAAGGCAGGCAAGGGAGCAGAGAAAAATGTAGAGCTCAATAATATTCATTTTTAAAAAAGAAAAAGAAAAGAATGGGAAAAAAAGACAAAACAGAAAAATGGGAACATGGGAGACCTTCCCCTTTCTGAACAGAAACAGAGGAATGGGTTTTGGGTGTGGGTTACCGAGGGGAAGATGGGAGAGGGAAGGGAGGAGACAAGAGAGAGAAAGCTGTGATTGTAAGGGAAAATAAATTAATTTGACTAAACAAAAATGAACTAAAAGCTATTGGTTCTGATTCGCCTTGGCCAACTTCTCCTGACATTGAGGCCAGCCTGGAGTGTTGTTGATAGACTCCGTGTCATTCCACTGAAGAAAATTGAGTTTCCTTCCCCCAACTTCTTACCTAGGGGATGGACTTTGTGGCGACTTCTGCTCCTCTCTGCTGAGATAGTGTCTGAATTTGGAAGCTTTTGCAAGTCTTATGTATGCCATAACAGTTCTTATGAGTTCAAGTGTGCATCAGCCTTATTATGTCTGCAAACGTTATTTCCTTAAAATAATTCATCATCTATGGCTCTTGCAATCTTCCCATCCCTTCATCTACACAGATTCCTAGGCCTGCTAGGAGGGATGTTATAAAGACATCTCATTTAAAGCTAGCATGCCAAAGTCTCCCACTCTCTGCTTGTTATCCTGCTGTGCATCACTGTGTTAATAATCCTCTTTGTAAAGAAGAAACTTCTCTGATGAACACTGAGAGAAACACTGATATATGGGCAGAACAATATCTTCTGGATGATTGAGGTGCAACAGATCCTCAAAAAGACATGCTTTCTCTAATGACATTGGTTTCTGTTCACAACTTGACAACAAAATCATACTGCTGAAGATACTACATACTTATGGCATATAACTTGGGCAAATCTATCGTGCACTCAACTGGAAGATTCACCCCTATTAAGTAGTGTTACTGCTGTGTTTTGCAGCACAAAGCTGGGAGAGTTGAGCCCCAAAATGAGGCTGATTAAAGTTTCATGCAATAGCCAGTTTTATTCAGGGCATCAAACAATTTCCATTCTGAGGGCATTCTGAGGGTCATGACATTCACCAAGGTCATGTGAGCAAAGTTCACCTGAATCCAAGTAGTATACATATGCAAGGGCAAGTTTACATGACATGTGGATAGTCATGAGAACAACTCATGCTTGGAAACATCACTCTCAATGATAATGTGTAAAATGATAGCTAATCTAAAGCAAAAGCCACTACTACTATACCTGGAAGAGACATGAAAAACGTTCCAAAAATGAATACTGATTATGAAGGAACGAAGGTTACAAGACTCTTGTTTACCTGGAGTTCTCTTAGACATTCTCAGAAATCTCCTCACAATGCTTCATTCATGGGCTGTGTTCTGAAAAGGTACTGGTCACTCACTGCTGGAATAGAATTATGATCTTCAACCTTATTCACCTAGAAATTCTGTGAGTTATACTAATGACTGGGCTATAAAGTATGTTCAGTGGTCCAATAGTGGCTAAATATAAGGAAGTAACTAATCACATTTTTATTGGAATTAGACCCACTCCATGAGAAAGAAATCATGCATGGTACTGGCAAAGATGCCAAGAATCAGACTAAATAGTTCAAGACACCAAGAAGGAATTATGACAGGTGTGCAAACTCAACTAACTACCCATGTTTGGTAATGCCATGGATCCCATGGGGAGAACTGACTACTGCCACTGCATTAACTAGCACAATTTTCAACTGCATTATAAATACTAACCCATAATTCCAAAGACAAGTGTATACCTCACCTCTTATCAAAGAAATCAACAGAAATCATTACAGAAAGACACCAGTAGTCGATATGCAGGCATAATTGACTGAAGCTCCAAGCCCCACCTCTATATCTATAACACAGCTCCTGTATCTATTCCTCGGAGATCATGGTGGAAAAAAGTATGGATCAAAGATTTTAATAGCCAGAGGACCAGGGATGGTGTCCCAATGAATTCTCAGCAACATGAACAAAGGCATGAACATTTGAACCAGTTTAAACAAAGACTTTTTTTAATCTAATGAGAATAAAGCAAAATTTGAAACTTTTCTATGTGATGTGACTCCAACTCATACTTCTCAAAGTTTTTTTTGCTATACAATCTCAACTTTTCTGATGCAAACTAATTTTTCTTGTTCAACTTTCTCAAGAAAAATAACAGACAGAACACACGATGCGTACATTTCTAAAATTGTATGAACATGCAGAAGAAACAAAATGAGACAATTTAGATACAGCTTGCTATCTTTTCCTGACAACAATAGAAATGTGCAAATTCAGAATTACAGCTTCTGCACGAAATTTGACACATGGACAAAGAAGCTGCTGACATGAAGAGTTCTCTAACAACTTTGCTGGATGAACTGGATTGCAGATATTAAATACTTACCACTATGTATCAGGGGAATGCGATAAAATTATATATCACTCTCTATAATATGGTAATCCAAATCTGTAGTATTGATTTATGTTGAATATAAACAAGAATGCAAGAGCAAACAGAATTAATGAAAACAGATATGGACTAAGCAAGCCTCTTCATCTGACGAATCTCAATTTCAGAAAGGTACCTAGTGATGGGGTTAACAGTTGATCTTTGCTAAACTGCATAGTTTCTACTATGTGCAAAACGTGTTATCACTCTTCTTTCATCTGAACCCTTATATCTACCTAATAGTACTGATATTGTTTCTGTGATTTTGTATTTGATCATTTTTTACTTATTGACTTCCTAATATTAACAACTCTTTCCCCCTTCACTTTCTTTCTTCCAAATTCTCCAATATACACCCCATGCTTTCTCTCAAATCCATGGACTCTCTTTCTTTAAGTGTGTGTAGTGTGTGTGTGTGTGCGTGTGTGTGTGTGCACACGCGCACACGCAAGCACATGCATTCATACATGTGTGCATGCGTGTGTGTTGGGATCAATCTTGGAGTTCAATGCACAGCAGATAATTACTTTGCCAACATATATATAATATATAAATATATATCACATATTTTAAATGCTCATTTAATGTTTATAATTTTTAATCTAAAGAATGGCCAAAATTGTCCTTCATTTGATTGATATATACAATATTACTGAAGATAAGGTGAAAATAAAGATGTATATGTCAGAGAATGTACTATCATTCTAGCTGTGTTAAAATGAAGTATTAGATGCTTTGAATGAGGAGGCTTGAGTTATCTGTATTATTTCTGCCTTCTTTTGAAATATAATTGAGAGTTACTAAGGATGTAACAAGATAGAAGCAAGTTGTCATTTATCATTGTCCAGTTTTTCTATTCTTCTGAAATCTTTCATCCCACTCTTGGAAGCCTTTCAACCAAACTGAACTGAATAAATCATCTATAGAGTTTGACGTAGCATGTCACACAACTGCCTTTACTTCATTGTTGATAAAAATCTAACTCTTTCAGCAACCAGGTAGGTATGCGAGAAATGTCACTGAAACTTAAGTTTTAAAATGTTTTGCTTTATGGTTTTGAAACTGCTATCCTCTTTGGGCTTGCTTAGAGCTCATTGTATAGCCCAAGTTGACCTTGAAGATGTGACTCTTCAGCTTCTGATTCCTGAGTGATAGCATGACATATATATGCCATGATAAATGGCTGTGGTTTGGCTATTACTTAAGTACACCTCCGAAAAAAAGACTTAATTAAATTTAAAATCCATTATACTGCTTGAAAGGGTGCAAATTTAATCTATGATGTGCAGAGGTGAGGTCTTTAAGAGGTGATTTACATTAAATAAGGGCATTAGAATGGATTCTGGAAGACTGAATTCTGATGGCTTTGTAAGAAACTAAGGGTAAAGAAGCCCTACATACCCACTTATGCTTCCCGTCTCTGGCTCAATGACATTTAATACCACTTTGGGATACTGCCAGCAAGAATGCCATTATGCAATATAGACCTTCTATCTTGAGAGTCATAATCTGAAATCATTTTTTCTCTTTAACTTAACCTTCATTATTGTGCTCTTGACAACATACAACAGACTAATATACTTCATATGCAAATCACATATCTTTAATACTGATTTGAAATATGTATATGAACCTAGTTTTACATCATAATTAATTATAAGAAGCCATGATAACACATTCCAAACTCAGAAATAGTACCTTGTACCATGATTGACATATAACTGCTTCAGTCTTGTCTTTAATGTTATACTAAAAATATTTTAACCAAATTGTTTTTAGGAATTTCAGAAAATTTCTTAGAAGCTAAAATGGAAGTCTTTCCAACTTAAAGTCATTATAATATAAAAGTCACTGCAGACAACATATAATAAACCTAGTGCTTTTGTTCAAGAAATAACATAGTATTATCTAGAAATCACAAAGGTAAAATGATAAACACCAAAAGAGAGAGAATAAATTTATCAGTTTTGCTTTAAGGAAAGTCTTGTGCTTTATACCACAGTTTTTAAGGAAACACAGTAAATAAGACTATGGTCCTAACTCATATATATTTTAAAGAAATTCAGATTCATTTTCCATCAGAAGTATTTGAGACAACCAGCTCTAGATAAGAACTAATAATACAATTTGGGAGTTAGTAACTTCGGTAAAAGAAAAATCCTATTTATTTATATCACTGTTCCATTTGATCCTCCTGTCATCTGTGGTTATGCAGTAAGTTTATTATAACACTTACTCCAAAGTCATACACATTTAACCTTATAGTCATTTTAATGTAGACTTCAGGCAATACAGTGAAAACTGACATTTGAGTTAGGAACAGTTTGCAGTGCTAAGCCTGAAGCCTAAGAAGTAAAATAACTAAGAGAAAAGCACTCTATTCACAGCAAGACCGGGAATCTTGCAAAGCATGAGCTACAATAACCTGAATTTTAGGTCATTTTCTTAAGTATAAGACGTGCGACTGAAGAAACATAGAAGTAATACAGCCATCAGCAAAGAAATTAGTCATGATGTGGTCAGGCAGAGTATACTGCAGGCATCTTTTCTGGTATGAGAGGACATAATATTGGCATTGTAGTTAGTGACACACATATCACACATACTTTTACTCTATGCCCACACATAGAGAAGATATAAATGTCGACTATACAGGTGTTTTGTAACACCATGTATGAGACAGAAAGTCCATTTATATAGCCACAGTTTATTAATGGACTTTCTTTAATTAATGTGATGTATCAGGTTAAGTACCTCTATTCATTTGGAAATTGGTAAGTTGTTGAGTAAAGTTCTAGGACAAAACGCACAAAATAGTACATTTTTGAAAGCAAAAGAACAAGTATTTTCCAGAGAACTCTTAAAGTTCTTAAAGATAGCAAGCCTTCATCTCAACTCCACTAAGAACAATGGTTAAACAAAGGAAGCAAAATGTCAATCTTAGAACTCAAAGAATGAAAAGAGAAACAAAGAGGAAGGAAAGAGCTGAACAAAGATCTCTGAGAGATAAATGTGTAGCAAAACACCGTGCAATGATAAGGGCATGAAGTTTCTTCAGAAATACACAATGTTTGCATCAAAAGCGTCATTAAGGACACATGCATTTTTCCCCATGAACACCATAGCAGAATTTTCAAAATAAACCCTCAACACTAATGGAATGTAAGATTGTATGATTGTAAGTGATCAGCAATATTAAGGACTTTTGTAAAGATCGAAAGATTATAGAATATAAGAGAAGGAAATTATACAAATGTGCATTGGTTAAGACTGTAGTAAAATGCATGTGGCTCCATGTAATTTATCTACTCAGGACAAGTACTGCAAGGAGTGAATTGGGGATGTGGAGTGTATATGAGTCACTTAAAGGCAGTATTGCATTTGTGAGTGTCAATAGGCTAACCTTAAACATGTTCAGGTGTGACTAAAACCTAAGTACAAAATAAAATTGGTTCTTCTTCATCTAAGTCATTGACTGAATTAAGCGAAAGCTCCCACTTCTCCCGAGCAGCATAATTTTCTCTAATAATCTATTTTCAGTTTGAAATTGTCTTCATATTACAACTGGAGTTGGTTTCTTTGGGTGTATAGTCTGTGCTTTTGAGCTTTTCTTCCACCATAAATATGTGAAACAAGCCATTGTGCTCTCTCTAAACACATATATGTAGTTGTAATACATTTATACATTGCATATATCTCTCTATATGTGTGCATTTGTCTATTAAGTTTACCAGAGGAATACTAATACAATAATCAAGAAACAAAAGTAGGAGATAAGAATGCATGTAAATGGAAGTGTACTTGTTTATCACATATGAAGCCGTGAGCTCATTCTGAAACTGAACACTGAAAAATATAAAATATTGAATAAACAAAGAAATAACTAAATAAAATAAATGCATATTTCCATTATATAAGAAAAGAAATATTTTAAAACTATCAGGAATTAGGAGCTGGCTCAATAGTGAAGAGAACTGATTGCTCTTTCAGAACACCCTGGTTCTAGTCCCAGCATCCTCATGGCTGCTTACAATCAATTGTAGCTACAGTTCCTAAGGGATTCAACATCCACTGCTAGCCTCCATGGCTACTGCACATAGATGGTGCAAAGATACATATGCCAGAAAAATGCTTGTACAGACAAAATATAAATAAATACATACTCAAAAGCAAAAGAAATCATTTAAAACTCTCAAGAATTGGTTGTATAAATAAAGGATAGTTGGAATGGTTTGGAAAGAAGAAGGGGAGGAACGAAATCACTGTAATTCAGTTTTAAATAACTAATGCTTTTTAAAGTTTTAAAAATAGAAGGAAGTATGTATCCAATGTAACTTTACATGATAGCAATAATTAATTAAAATAGGAAGACAAGAGAACTTATTTATTATCAACCAGGAATCCTGCATGGGACTGACCTAGACCCTCTGAACATGTTACAGTTGCATAATTTGGTCTTTTGGTGGAATTCCTATCAGTGGTAACAGGGGCTATCTGACTATGTTGCCTGCTTTTGGGACCCTTTCCTCTTACTGGGTTGCCTTCTCTATCCTTAATAGGAAAAGAGGTGCCTTGTCTCACTGCAACTTGATACACCATGCCTGGATGAAATCTATGGGATGGTGGACTTTTTCTGAAGAGAAGTGAGGAAGGAGTGAATTAATAGAAAGGGGGAGTCTGGGAGAAAGGGGGAGAAGAGGGAGGAAAAGCTGTAGTAGGGATGCAAAAGCAAAATATGTAAGTAAATACAAATAAATATTCTTAAACCCGAGGATCATTGTGTAATCTGTTTTTTGTTGCTATAACAATGTACATGATGCTGGTATCTTAGAATGGAAAGGAAAAAAAAAACAAGTTTTCTTTAGTTAACAATTCTTATGGAAGCTGGGCAGTGGTTGCGTATGCATTTAATTCCAGTACTCGGGAGTCTGTGTGTTTAAGGCCAGCCTGCTCTAAAATAGCAAGTTCCAGGACAGGCTCCAAAGCTACACAGAGAAACCCTGTCTCGAAAAACCAAAATAATAATAATAATAATAATAGTAATAGTAATAATAATTCTTATGGATAAAGGCCATGATGACGCTACCTGATCAGCTTTGTTGAGTTCCTGGTAATCAACATGACAGCGTGTGTGAGTGTGGTGAGCAAAACATATGGAAGAGGGATTCAGGTGAAGGGGTCAAACCCCTTACAGCACACCACTCTACTGAGCACTACTCCTTTCCTATAAGTCATTGATACATAAATCATAAGATACATTCCATTGGTGGTATCTTATGACATACTTTCTTTCCATGAGGTACCGCCTCTCAAATGCTATACTACCTCAAACCAGCCCTACTGGGAGCCTTGGTTTTTATAATTGAGCAAGTACGGGAATATTCAAATCATAATCAAACATTGGTCATTCTAATCTCTATTTTATTAGTTTATTAGTATTAGATTGTGAAATATGGTAAAAAGAAAACTATCTTAGATAAGTTTCCTGATGCTTTCAGAAGTGAATCTGCCCCAATAAGAACAAGCTCCATAAATTCAGACATGTTAAAGATGTCACAATAAAGAAAGTTTATTAGGAGATTAAAGTTTTAGAAGTCTGCATTAGAGTAGGGGATTAGTAATAGTAAAATTTAGAGAATTTCATTGGCAGATTGTATCAGGGGAGAAATTTAAAAAGAAGGAACATGAAAACAAAAAGTTTAAAATTGATATAACTCAATATTGATTGTGCTGGTTATAAATTAGACTCTGTAAGCTATTAGTAACCCTGCTTCATAGTTAATGCATTCAATCTACTTCCTGGCAAATAAACTCTGGTTTGAGTCTCTGGGACTTGTACAATTATATGGGGAGAAAGCTAAATTAATTATTAGTGTTTGGAGGAAACATCATTATAAATTCTGACCAAGGGAAATGTTTGGGCTCAGAGTACAAGAAGCTAAAATGCACTCTTATTATTTGCAGAATAATTCCAACTTTCAACCACATTGATGCCTATTGTCTCAAGATAATACAACTATGTGTTACTATTGATTGCTTTTGTTTAAATCACTTAGTTTTGCTTTCAGGTCCAAACTTAGTTTTCAGAAACTCAGGTTAAAGTCTTACTTGAGGAGATGCAATTAATAAGGGTATAGATATGGAAGTCTTTACAAAGTTATGATAAATGCAATTCTTTGCAGTTCATGCTGTACTTTCTTCATCATACTTTCCCCATTCTCTGTTATTGATGTACGAGTACTATGGTTTGAGTTCTTAGGTTAAGAAATTAAAAATAGTATTTGTACCATTAACACTGTGTGATAAAAATAAACTTTGGACATGGATACAATTACAAGTCGAAATTTTCATTAATGGAGTATGTAATATTTAAATTTATAACTGGAAATGAAAACTGAGAAAATACTGAGCTTGGGTGCATGAGATAGCAAATAGTAGGTACAAATGCATGTGTGTGTGTGTGTGTGTGTGTGTGTGTTTGGTATGGTGTGTGTTGCTTGCAGGTGTAAGTGTATGTGAGTTGATGTTATTTTCTAACCCTTAGACATAAACTCCTTAAAATGTGTTGGTTCTGGGTCTTGAACTAGAGAAATGCATTCACTATTGGAACTCGTTAGCATCAAAGTTATCTTTAACAAATAAGTGAGATTAAAAGAAACATTGCTAAAAAGACAAACAACAATTTACTATCCAAATGATCACTTGATTTTCTTAAAAAAATTCCTAATTTTTCTAGTTTAGAACTGGAACTCACAACAACAACAACATAAACACCACCAAACGGCGACCAAATACAAACACACACACACACACACACACACACACACACACACACACACACACACATGCATGCACACACACACAACTCTGAACTCCATTATACTTTGGTCAGCTACTTCTGAACATGAGGCATTCCCTGGAGTGGCTGATATAACTAGTGTTGCTCTATTGGAAAATACTGATTTTTTTCTCTCCCATCATGTATAAGTGACAGTTCAGCCATCAAGCTTCACCCTAGTAGCTACGTTTTCATTCATTCACTCATTCATTCATTCATTCATTCATTCACTTTTTAAATATAACAACATATATGTAATAAGATAAAAAACTATCACAATGAAGTTGAACAGGCTAAGCCAAGATAAGGAAAAGAGCCAAGAAAAGACACAAGAATTTGACACCCCCTCATTCATACACTCAACTCCTAGGTACTTTAAAGGAAGATTTTTTTTTAACTTGAAAATTTCCCCTTTTAAAATATTGTTAAATATGGAAGTAAATAAGATCAGGCTTCTATGTCACAATTACTCACCTACAGAAGAAATAATAAAATTATTCCATCTGAAAGAAAAAATTGATCATTGTAATTAAGTTAGTCTTCCAATTTATTTTAACAAATGACAGGGGAAAATAAAATTCTGTATAATAATGACAATAATATCATAAGAAAACATAAAATAAGAAAAATACTTAAAATTGATATGATCCAATTAAGCAAAAATAAAAAATATTTGTTAAAAGTTTGTGGGAAATTTGGGGACTGATTGTGGCTATTTTAATATGAACTAATAGTAAACTGTATTTTGAAATTTTTGATGGTTTTATTAGATGTGAGCAATGTGTTTTGAATAGCAGGAGGTTGTCCATATTCTTAAGAGAAGCTGTAGGAGTGAAGTGAAATGTGTCATCAAATATCCTTCAAAGTAGCAGAAAAATATTAACGGAGTTATAAACATTTTAATTATGAAGGGACTCATAGGGAGAGATTGCTGTCAAGCAAAAATTACCTGAAGTTTTGACTCATGCCATTAAATAGCTGGTTTCCTTGTTAATTTGAAAGAAAATAAGAGTGTTCTTCACAATGGACATATTCAGAATTTGTACTCAAACATCCATTTATTGGTTAGGTTAATACAATAGAAATATGTCATTTTTAGGACCCAGTGTCATTAATTTTGCTAAATTATCACTTGTAGTTATTTGTTGTAGTTTGGATATTTTTTTTCCTTCTGAGGTTCCTGTCAAATATTATTTCCATATTTTTTTCAGTATCAAGATAGAACTATTGTGTTATTTGACCAAGACAAATGGCTACCTTCATAATGATGCCAGACACAAAGCATGGATAAGGTACTGATGCTGAAACAAACACGTGTGGCCATGCAGGCACACAATCTCAGCACTTCCTCAGAAGGGCCGGCATGTCTCTTCGTTCCGAACAGCAGAGGAAGAAAGGGCTGCAGATGACATATCCGGGCTGATTTTGTTGTTTTATTTGTTTTGCAGTTTGTTTTGCTTCTTTCAAAATTCAAAATGAGGAAACCACCCCTTTTGTCTTCTATGGGATGTTAATGACAGGCAGAGGGTGGGGTAAATTCAAAATGTGATTGAGCAGATCTAACATGTGGACCACGGTAAAGCCATTCTCTCAGTAATGTGAATGGCAGGACTCAAACCATGTTATCCCAGTCCAATTTTCAAATGAAACCTAAAGCATCATTGCAGAAATTCACGACACCTGGATTTTTTTTTCCTCTTGAAACTCATTTTTGCACTTCATGAACTCTTTTCATTTCCTCCTGTTCTTCTGCACCCACCTCTAACTTTTGTGTACTTCACTTCCAAACCTCAGGTTTGTATAGTCCAAGACTCTCATCCCAACTTTCATCCCTCCCACCAACTATCTACCTAACTTGGTTTCTTTCTTTGTCTCCCTCCTTCACTCATTTCCTTTCTTTTTTTTTCTCCTCTCCTCTTTTATTCATCTAATAAGTGCTCATTTCATGTACTTTGTTCTCTGATGGCTCATCACAGTGTAGATCACTTTGATTGTTGTAATACTATGAACAAATACCACAGATGCTGGGAATATAGGTACAAAATATCCATAAAATATATTCTATTAAATTAGGAAGTATTAACGTAACACTTAAAAACAAACATGAGTGATTTAATGCATATTCTCTGCAACCTGATAGATGTGGATTTCATCTCTCTCACTTCTTCATGTAAAGTCTTTAGCATTCACTCAGGGTTTCTGCAATGTGGGGCTTTAATGAGATATGTCCTCCATCGTTTTAGATACTTTGTTTCCAGGTGGCATCCCAGTTTGGGTAGGATTAAGAGTTACAGCCTTGTTGGAGAAGGTGTATCAATGGAAGCAGTCTCTGAGAGTTTAAAAAAATAAAGTCAAGCCATTCCTACTTCTTGCTCTAATTATAGCTTGCAGCTTGCGACATCAGTTATGAGCAGTACTTGCCAAAATTACTCCTTCCTGTTGTCTAGATTCCCTGGAATGATGGTTTGTGTTCTCTTTCCATCTGGAAGTGTAAACTTAAATAAAACTTCCACTCTATTTGTTGCTTTGGTCATGGTATTATATTATAGCAATACAAAAGAAATTAATACATGTGACCAAGTCTTTAGATGTACACCTATGTGTATGTGTGTACATATGTGTATGGACATATATGTACCTGTGCATATTCAAGTGTAGAAATAGTAGAATAATTCTTATAACATTGTTGACATTAAATAAATCAAAGCATTAAAACAATTAGAGCATCACTAGTCTCCTTTTAATAGATAATTATTAATCAGGCTTATATTTATATAGCACCTGTCAGATCATAAAAGTTATATCATACCATTTGTCTTTCACTTTAATCTATAAAAGTCATATTTACTTTCTAGAATGTAAATTTGAAATGCTTAAGATTCTGAGAAGAGTAATAAAACCAGAGGGTAGTCTTAGGTATAAGCTCTGGCTTCTGATTCACCAACTCTTGCACCCCTTCTCCACCACAGTTGGAAAACATGTCTTATTGTGGACACTAGACCTGTGCTTTTGGAACGCTGTGTTGCAGATGTGCTGATTCACACCTAGGTTTTGTCTCCAGCTGTACTGTCTTTTCTCAGCTCCAGTCCCATTGTTAGTATCCAGGCTTCTCAATGGCATCATAAACTTAACTTTAAAGCAAATAAGATATAAAAATCCAACCTAAATAATCTAAGGTATCTATTTTTAAGTAGCCATTTTCTCTGAACAAAAAGGAACTTATCCTAGCCACTTATAAAATGCTGCTTCCTTCTTTATCCACATAGAATAATTTTAGGGAACACCCCAGGCCATGATATTCCTTTCATCAATGTGATTTTGCCTAGCTTACTATAATTATCTTAATCAAACCTTTATTAACTATAATCATAATTTATTCAGAATGTTTCCTGCTTTAAGTCTCAGCAGACCTCTCTCTGTTCCCCACTTTGCTTGCTGTTAAGTAACTAACATTTGCTGAAATATAACCAAAGCCAACATTGTACTTTGTGCTTTGTGTATTTTGTTTCAGTTAATTTTCCACAGCTCCCAAATATATTTTACCAGCAACTTAGATAGGGAATGGAGCTAAGGTTAGTTTCTTCAACTTGCTTATGAATTAAAGCAGACGGAAAGCTGATCCTGAATTAACATGCTCTTTTATAGCTTCCCCACATCTTTTAAATAATGTTAATTCCCTAAAATAAGTCGATAGATTCTCACTACCTTAATAATATTTTTTAATTCATTTCCCTCGCATTGCGACATATTTTTACTGATCTTGATTTGTCGTTTATGTTACCATTTCACTAAGCGTTTTCTATTTTCCACATATGTGTTTCTTTCATACTAAAACTCTAATTAGCCTATACACCTGTGACTCTAAAAATTACACTGGAGAACTCCTACAACTGACTAACAAGAAGCTTGATACAGAATGAACTAAAACAAAGCAAAACAACAACAACAAATATTCCAACTAAACATTAGTATACCTCTTATATACAAATTACAAAGGTGGTGAGAAAGAAATCAGGTAACCAATACTTTTCACAATTGCCTCAAATAATATAAAAGTGTTGGGGGTAATTCTAACCAATCAATTTATGGACTTGTATGATAAAAATTTCAAGTCTTTGAGAAAGGAATTTGAAGAAGATATCAGAAGACAGAAGTATCTCCCACACTCATGTATTGATAGGATTAGCATAGTAAGCGTGTTATTCTGCCAAAAGCAATCACAGATTCAATGCCGTTCCCACAGAATTTCAACACAGTCCTTTACAGATCCTGAAAGGACAATTTTCAACTTCTTATACAGAAACAAAGAAACAGGGATAGCAGAAATGATTCTTAATATAAAAAACTACTAAAGGTATTGCCATCCCTGATATCAAATTGTACCGCAAAGCTGTAGTAATAAAAGCAGCAATCAATTTACATAAAAATTGACAAATTGATCAATACAGTTGAATTGAAGACCCAGACATAAATACATACAGCATGGACTCCTGATTTTTTAAAAAGAAGACAAAAATATACACTGGAATAAAGATATTATCTTTAAAATGATGCTGCTCAAACTGCATGTTTCTGCACACAGAAAAATGCAAATACATCCATACTTATCACTGTGCACAAAACTCAACTGCAAATGTATCAAGGACTTTAACATAAAGCCAGATATACTGAACTTGATAGAGTAGAAAATAGGGAATAACCTTGAATGCACTGGTACAGAAGAAAACTCTCTAAAAGAACAGTGTTATAATAGGCATTAAGTTCAGCAATTTATTATTTGTTTATTAGTGGGACTTCATGAAACAGAAAAGCTAATAAAAGTAATAAATGCAAAAGACATTGTCACTTAGACAAAACAGAAGTCTATGGAAGGCGAAAATATTTTTATGAACCTACATTCAATAGAGGACTAAAATTCAAATTATATAAGGAACACAAAAACTAGATATAAAAAATCTCAATTTAAAAACGGGGTACAGACCAAAATAGAGAATTCTCAACAGAGAAGACTCCAATGGCTAAGAAATCCTTAAAGAAATGGTCAACATCCTTTGCCGTCAGGGAAATGCAAATTAAAATCCTCAGAGGTTCCATCTTAAATCTGTCAAAATAGCTTAGATCAATAACACAAATGATGACTCATGCTGGCAAGTATGTGGAATAAGAACATTCATTTGTTGCTAGTGGTAGTGCAATCTTGTACAGTCACTATGGAAATCAGTGTGGTGGCTCAGAAAGATGAGAATCCAACTAATGCAAGATCTAGCAATAACACTCTTTAGCATATATGCTCAACCATATTCATTACTGCTCTATTCAGAATAATTAGAAATAAATAAAACCAATCTAAATATTCTTCACCTGAAGAATGGATAAAGTGTGGTACATTTACCCAATGGAGAATTACTCAGCTGTTAAAGAAATTACATCATGAAATTTGCAGGCCTATGGATGGAACTAGAAAAAAATCATCCTGAGTGATGTAACCCAGACCCAGAAAAATAAATATGATATGTATTTACTTGTATGCACAAAGTGTCCATTAAGAGAGCAATAACCAAGTTACAATTGATATGCCCAGAGAGGTTAGGTATGAAGTATAGAATTTAGGAGACAGAGGGCATATGTATCTCCCTGGGAGGTGGGTGAGAAAGATTTTAAGAGTGGGTTGAAAATATAGCGCTTCAGGGGTGAGGGAAATAGGAGGAATATGTGAAGAAGGGAAGAGAGTAGGTTTCTAGAAAAGGAATTCATCAAGAAACAGCTAGAATTGGGAGACATTTAAAGGTTAGTATGGAAACATACCACAGTGGAAACTCTGTAAACTATATAAAGGCTATCTTTCTGAAGTCTGCAAATAATGGAGACAGAGTCCCAACTGGCCATTACTTGTCACCAAACAAATATACCAGTACTGACATTGGGTTATATCCAATTGAGTTGTTGATCAAAGGGGTCCCATAAAATTTCCCAATTAAACCTAATCTGTTGCCAATGCAATGGATAGCTCTCTACAAACTGACACCAAGTTCCCAATGCTGAAGATGTCACTCACACAATTCATTGAACATAAAGAGGATGATCTGATTAGAACTTCAACCACCACGTTCTACAGCCTTTAACAGACGAGTACTCTGCAATCTCTCTAAAGAAACACACACACACACACACACACACACACACACACACACACACGCATCATATCTCTCAGTTTAGTATTTGTACAGGATTCCCAAGTGGATCTTTAGTTCTTGTGCCTTTTCTTGGGCTCCTTTTCTTCTGGAAAATTTGCCTTGTCCAACATCAGTGTGAAGATTTTTGATATTATTTTATCTTGACATGCTTGGTTGTTATTTCTTAGAAGCCTCTTCTTTTCTTAAAAAAAGACAGAAAGGGAGTGGATCCTGATGGAATAGGAATTGGAGAGAAACTGGGAGAAGGATTAAAAAGGAAAGCCTCAATAGGAATATTTTGTATGAAAAAGAATCTATTTTTTCATAAAAGTAGGGAAACTACCATCAACTCCCAGAGAAGAACTAATAGTATTTTGACATATTTTCTTTGGATTGTGGTAAGTAAATCAAATATTAATTAATGTAGTATTTTTGGAGGGTTAGCTGGTGCCTGCATGTCTAATAAAAGTAATTATAAATTGATAATTCAATAGTGAACTCATTTATCTTAGAATCTATTTGTATTTGTTATATCTTATAGTTGCCTTTTAGTAAATTTAATAAAAACTGTAGCTTACTTATATATAGCACTAATATATGCTTTTAAAATCTAAAGACAAAATTAAAAAATAAAGCAAAATTAATCTCAAGTGGATGACATCCTTTCTATGGGATTGACATATTTTCATAGTTTGCCATGCTGGCAGTAGACATGTATGTTGGCTCAGGATCCTGCTCCATGTGAATCACTGTTTGCAGGGTTCAGGATGTGATGTTTTTATCTCAGTGGAGTGCACTACAATATGACTCAAATTCAGGTACCAGATTTGGTTGTAAGATAAACATCTGCTTGATAGTGAATGTTTAAAAAATGTTTCTGATTGTTATAGAAATGAAAACAAAGAATAAAAATTATCCTTAAGAAGGCTAAGAGATGAATTATTGGGTATAAATGTTAGTCTGACAACCTTACAACCTGAGTTGATTGTCCTTCAATCAGTCCTTCAATAAGAATGGAGAATCAGCATAAAATGGTGTGCTCTCATCATTGATGTGGGATTCTGCTCTGTATGCTGTGAATACCATTGGTTAATAAAGAAACTGTCTTTTGCCTATGACAGGGCAGAATAGAGCTAGTCAGGGAAAAACTAAACTGAATGCTGGGAGAAAGAAGGTGGAGTCAGGAGGAGCTATGTAGCCTTGCTAGAGAGAGACACTGGACGGAATCCTGCCAGTAGGTCATGAACCTTGTGGTAAATATAAAATAATAGAAATGGTTTAAATTAAGATGTAAGAGATAGCCAATGAGAAGCTAGAGCACAATAGGCCAAGCAATGATTTAATTAATACAGTTTCTGTGTGGTTATTTTGGGGGTGAGCAGCCAGAAACAAACAAGCGGTCTTCTACTACACATCCTCATAATAAATACTTGTTTATTTACAAAGATTTTGCCTTATCTCTGGTTGCCTATCTCACCTTCCTTTTTAAATTATTTTCATTTTCATTTTAAAATAAAATTTTGAGCTCCTTTGGCCTCTGAATATTTTCCCATCATTAGTTTATAATTTGAATTTGAGCTGTTCTACTCTTGTCTTTATGACAAAATAAAATAAAATACATCTCATTCTCTCTGAACTTGAAACATCAAGATACTAATTAAGTACATAAAAGGGATTGTGACCAGAAAATCACTTTAGTTCTCTTATAATAAAGCCATAGATAATGCTAAGAATGCAGGGCCATGGATGGGTTATTCAGAGTATTGTGAAAGACACCACAATTCACTGAACTGACAGTATTGAAATATGAAAACAACATCATGGAAAGAAAAAAATGATCATTTTTTTTTGTCTTAGGAAACCAAGCCAAGTAGAGTTATACAATAAAACTTTCCCATAGCTCTTTTCAAAATCTGTGTCTTGGTGTATTTGTTGAATTCTGATATTGGTTGCTTTTATGTTAAAATGAACATTCAGAGAAAATTGTTACTGTTGGTGTTCTTAAATTATTTAATGAGAAAAAATATCTATTAAGCAATACTATTGAAAAATCAGCCACCATTATTCTAAATGTTGCTTTTTTTCCTTTTATTTAAAAATACTCTTTTTTCGTCTTACATCCCAATACCAGTTACCACTCCTTCCCCTCCTCCCATTGCTTCCACCTTCACCCCCACCTCAACCCCATCCACTCCTCAGAGAGGGTAAGGCACATTGCTGTGAGGAAGGACCAAGGACCTCTCTACTATATCTAGGCTGATCTAGGTATCCCTCCAAAAAGAATGGTTTCCAAAAAGTCAGTACAAGCAGTAGAGATAAAACCTGGTTGCATTGCCATGAACCCCACAGTCTACCTCATCCATACAACTGTCACCCACATTTTGAGGGCCTACTTTGGTCCTATGCTGGTTCCTTTCCTGTCTGCCAGAGTTGGTGAGTGTCCATTAGCTCAGGTAAGCTGTTACAGTGGGTGTCCACATCATGGTCTTCTTGATCTCTTTGCTCATATTATCACTCCTCTCACTGTTTGACTGGACTTTGGGCGCTCAGCCCAGTGCTCCACTGTGGGTCTCTGCCTCTGCTTCCATCAGTGGCTGAAAGAAGATTCTTTTTTTTTCCATATTCTTTTATTTTTTTTCCATTCAAAAAAAAGTTACTTTTCTTCCCCTTTTCCCAGTCCCCTCCCTCTCCCCTCTCCTCCCTCCCGCTGCTTCCTTAAAAGAGGGCATGGTGCCCAACCCTGTGGGAAGTCCAAGGCCCTCCCCCCTCCATCCCGGCCTAGGAAGGTGTGCATCCAAATCGACTAGGTTCCCAAAAAGATAATAATGCAGAGGAGATAGGTCCTAGTGTCATTGTTGATGGCTTCTCAGTCTGCCCTCATTGGCAGCCACATTTCGAGAGTTCAGTTTGATCATATGCTCATTCAGTCCCGATCCATCTGGATTTGGTGAGCTCACATTAGATCAGGCACACTGTCTCAGTGGGTGGTCCAACCAAGGAAGTTAGGACCATGAGGGGCTGAAAGAAGATTCTATGGTGACATTTAAGATACTCATGAATCTGACTACAGGTCAAGGCCAGTTTTGGGACCCTCTCCACTAATGCTTAGGGTCTTAGCCTGGTTCATCCTTGCAGATTTTTGGAAATTTCTCTAGAGCCAGGTTCCTTGCTAGTTCCATAATGATTCCCTTAATCAAGATATCTCTTTCCTTGCTCTCTGTCTCTGTCCTTCCCCCTTATTGACTATTCCATTCCCTCCAGTTCTCCTTCTCCTTCCACTTATTCCCTATTTCTCCCCTCCTGTTCTCCCTTCTCCCCCCACCCCCATACTCTCAATTTTTTTCAGTAGATCTGGTCTATTTTCATTGCCCACTATATGTTTTTCTTATGGTTCCTGTTGTTACTTAGCCTCTCTGGGGTTGTGGACTACAGGCTCATTAGCTTTTGCTTTACTTATGAGTGAGTACATACATGCTTCTCTTTCTGGGTCTGGTATAATTCACTCAGGATGATTTTTTTTCTAGCTCTATCCAACTGTATGCAAATCTCAAGATGTCATTATTTTTTACTGTTGAGTATTTATCCATTGTGTAAATGTATAACATTTTCTTTATCCATTTTTCAGTTGAGGGCCATCAAGGTTGTTTTCAGGTTCTGGCTATTATGAATAATGCTACTATTATTCATAGTTGAACAAATGCCCTTGTAGCTTGATTGAGCACCCTTTGAGTACAAGAGTGGCATTTCTGGGTCTTGAGGTAGGTTGATTGCCAATTTTCTAAGAAACTGCCATATGATTTCCAGAGTTGTACAAATCTGCATTCCCACCAGCAATAGAAGAGTGTTCCTTACTCTGCAGCCTCACCAGCATAAGCTATCATTGGTGTTTTTGGTCTTAGCCATTCCGACAGGTATAAGATGGTATCTCAGAGTCATTTTGATTTGTATTTCACTGAAGGCCAAGGATTTTGAACATTTCCTTAAGTGTCTTTCAGCCATTTGAGATTCTTCTGTTGAGAATTCTCTCTTTAGATCTGTACCCCATTTTTAATTGAATTATTTAATATTTTGATGTCTAATTTCTTGAGTTCTTTATATATTTTGGAGATCAGTCCTCTGTCTGATGTAATGTTGATGAATATATTTTCCCATTCAGTGGGCTGCCGTTTTGTCTTATTGACTGTGTCCATTGATTTATGAAGCTTCTCAGTTTCAGGAGGTTCTATTTATTTATTGTTGTTCTCAGATTTCATGGTAATGGTGTCATATTTAAGAAATGATCTCCTGTGCCCATGCATTAAATGCTGCTTACCACTTTCTCTTCTATCAGGTTCAGTGTGATCAGATTTATATTCAGGTCTTTAATCCATTTGGATTGCAGTTTTGTGCATAGGGATAGACATAGATCTATTTTCATTCTTCTACATATTGACATTCAGTTTCCCGGGCACAATTTGTTGAAGATATTTTCTTTTTTCCATTAAATAATTTTAGCTTCTTTATTAAAAATCAGGTGTTCATAAGTATGTGGACTAATATCCAGGTTTTCGACTCAGTTCCATTGGTCAACTTGTCTGTTTTTAATACCTGCTGTGGGACAATGGTTTTACCCTGTAAAGATTTGTTTCTTGTACTTGTTTAATAAAATGCAGATTGGCCAGTAGCCAGTCAGCAAGTATAGGCAGGGCAACCAGGCAGGAATTAGAGGCAGGACAAGGAGAACAGGAGAACTCTGGGAAAAGGAAAGATTGAGTCTGCAGTCGGCACCAAGATTCAGAAGAAGCAAGATGATAATGCGTTGCTGAAAAGGTACCAAACCATATGGCTAACATAGATGAGAATAATGGGCTAATATAAGATGTAATAAAAAGTTAATAAGAAGCCTGTGCTAATACACCAACAAGTTTATGGTTAATGTAGACCTCTGTATGTTTCTTTGGGACTGAATGACTGTGGGACCAGGTGGAAGAGTAACCTGTGTCAACAAATGGTGCCTATGTGGACAGCTAAATCCACTTAAAACCTGAGAGTGTTTGGAAAATAATTCTAGACAAAAAAAGCACAGAACAGCATGGCTTCTTGGCAGCATTTTCTCAGGTGGGCTCTGTTTGCTAGAGGCAAGTGCATCTTAAGAGAGGCTTCCTGACTCAGCCTTAGCTGCGAAACTTTGCAGCTCTTTTAAGAGGCCCTGCCATCAAACACTTAAACACAAATAGCTAACAACACGCTTCTTGTTCATAGCAGAGACCTTGAAACTCCACAGAGTTGTAGCAATAAGCATGACTCTGGCCAGTACCTCTGCCATGAGGCTAGACTCTCAGAAAGCTAACGAATGGGCTGGATCCAGCCATCAAAGCCATGGCTTTAATCCTAGACATATTGCTTAGCAAATTAATATGTGATCAGAATAAAAGAGATATATAGTAAAGATAGATTTAAAGTTGAAGAAAACCTTTAAACAGTATAGAGTGTGTTTAAAAATATATGTAGGCTTGGGAGAGAAAAGAAAAAGGATAAAGGATAAAGTCCTTAAAAAAGAAAGAAAGAGAGTCGTTGGGTGTGGTTTAATTCCAACACTTGGGAGAGAGAGGCAGACTGATCTCTGTGACTTCAAGATGTGGTGGCACACACCTTTAATACCAACACTTGGCGGGGGCAGAGGCAGACAGATCTCTGTGAGTTCAAGGTGTGGTGGCACAAACCTTCAATCCCAACACTTGGGAGGGAGAGGCAGATAGGTCTCTGTGAGTTCAAGGACAACAGAGTAAGTGTCAGGACAGCCAAAGATACACAGAGAAACCTAGTCACATCTATCACTATGCACAAAACTCAAGTCCAAATGGATCAAAGACTTCAACTTCTCATAGAAGAGAAAGTGGGAAGTACACTTAAACACATTGGCACAGAAGACCACTTCCCCAGTAGCACAGAAACTGAGAGAAACAATTATTAAATGGGACCTCTGGAAACTGAAAAGCTTCTGTAAAGCAAATGACATGGTCATTACGACAAAACGACAGCCTACATTTTGGGAAAAGATCTTTACCAACCCCACATCAGACAGAGGTCTGATATCTAAAGTATACAAAGAAATCAAGAAATAGGTCATCAAAAGAACAAATAATCCAATAAAAACAAATGGACCACAGACCTAAACAGAGAACTCTCAACAGAGGAATCTAAAATGGCTGAAAGACACTTAGGAAATGCTCAACATCCTTAGTCATCAGAGAAATGCAAATCAAAACAACTCTGAGATTCCATCTTACACCTGTAAGAATGGCCAAGATCAAAAACACTGATGACAACTTATGCTGGAGAGGTTATGAGGTAAAGGGAACACTCACTCCACTGCTGGTGGGAGTGCAAGCATGACCCCTTTGCATGTCAGTGTGGTGATTTCTCAGAAAATTAGAAAACAACCTTCCTCAAGACCCAGTAATACCACCTTTAAATATATATTCAAAGAATGCTCAATTGTGCCAAAAGGACATGTGCTCAACTATGTTCATAGCAGCATTGTTTGTCATAGTCAGAACCTGGAAACAACCTAAATGCCCCTCAACCGAAGAATGGATAAGAAATATATGTACATTTACACAATGAAGTAATACATAGCAGAAAAAAATAACAACGTCTTGAATTTTGCAGGCAAATGGATGGAGCTAGAAAACATCATTTTTGTGAGATAACCCAGACCCAGAAAGATGATTATCACATGTACTCACTCATAAGTGATTTTTAAACATAAAGCAAAGAAACCAGCCTACAAATCACAATCCCAGAGAACCTAGACAACAATGAGGACCCTAAGAGAAACATACATGGGAAGTAGAAAAAGACAAGATCTACCGGGCAGTGGTGGCGCACGCCTTTAATCCCTGCACTTGGGAGGCAGAGGCAGGTGGATCTCTGTGAGTTTGAGGCCAACCTGGTCTACAAGAGCTAGTTCCAGGACAGGCACCAAAAGCTACAGAGAAACCCTGTCTTGAAAACCAAAAAAAAAAAAAAAAAATACAAGCTCCCCTGTGTAAATTGGGAGCATGGGGACCATGGGTGATGGTTGAAGGGGAGGGGAGAGGCAGGGAAGGGAACATAGAAAAATGTAGAGCTCAATCAAAATCAATACAATTTTAGAAAATATACAAATAAGTAGAGAAGAAGAAGAGAAGGAGGAAGAAGAAGAGGACAGGAATGAAGAGGAGGATAAGATAAAGAGGCATGTGCTTAGATTGGATTGGACTTCTTTGGAATGATGAATGCAGTCTTTTAAGAGTTGAAAAGTCCACCATGCTTCCTGCAGCCATGTGTTTAGACATACTTGGAAAAGGTTTCTACTTCAAATCTGTATTGCAAACAGTATTTGGTTATTGAAATCTATAAAAATAATGCCATGAACATTATTAAATTAGTAAAGTACTTGCTTCACAAACCTGGACATCAGACTTTGATATCTAGAACCCATTTAAAAGTGGAAGGAGAGAACCAAATCTATCAGTTCTTTCTCTGACCTCTAGTTGCAAGCTGTGGTAGTTGTACCCACTACAGACATCCTGCCTCACAAACATAGTAAGAAATTTCAAACTTAAAAAAATTTATCAAAACATACTGATTTTCATTGTATTGAACCTCTAATAAGGGACATGTCCAGGTGTAAAGTGAAAAAACCCAGGAGACTGTAATTAATGATTCTTCAGAAACTTTTTTATTGACTTTTATTGAGCTCTACATTTTTCTCAACTCCCTTCCCTGCCTCTGCCCTCCCCTTCAACCCTCCCCTAATGTCCCTATGCTCCCATTTTACTCAGGAGATCTTTTCTCTTACTACTTCTCATTAGATTAGATCTATGTAAGTCTCTCTTAGGATCCTCATTGTTGCCTAAGTTTGCTGGGATTGTGATTTGTGGGCTAGTTTTCATGGCTTAATGTGGAAACTTTTTTTTAATATTCTTTTATTTTTCATTCAAAAAAATTTACACTTCCTCCCCTTCTCCCAGTCCCCTCCCGCTCCCCCACTAATCCTCCTCCCTCCCCCTGCTTCATTGAGAGGGGGAGGGTAAACTGCCCTGTGGGAAGCCCAAGGCCCTCCCCCCTCCATCCTGGCCTAGGAAGGTGTGCATCCATATAGACTAGATTCCCAAAAAGCTAATACATGCAGGAGAGATAGGTCCCAGTGCCATTATCATTGGCTTCTCAGGCAGCCCCCATTGACAGCCACATTCAGAGATTCCGGTTTAATCATAAGCTCATTCAGTCCTGGTCCGGATGGATTTGGTGAGCTCCCATTAGATCAGGCACACTGTCTCAGTTGGTGGAACAGCCCCTCGCAGTCCTGACTTCCTTGCTCATCTCCCACCTTCTGCTCTTCGACTGGACCTTGGGAGCTCAGTCCATTGCTCCGATGTGAATGTGGGTCTCTGTCTCTATCTCCACCCATCAGACGAAATTTCTATGGTGATGATCAAGATATTCATCAATGTGATTATGGGACAAGGCTAGATCAGACACTCTCCTCTGCTGCCCAAGTACCTAGCTGGGGACATGCCTGTGGACACCTGTGATCCCCTCTAGAGCCAAGACTCTTGCCAATCCTAAAATGACTCCCTTAATGTAGATATCTTATTCCCTTCTCCAATATCCACCCTTCTTCCATCTCTACCCTCTCACTCCCCCACGCTCTCCCCAGTCCATCCCTTCTCCCTTCTCCATCCCTCTCTCCCTTTCACCCCCCCAACCCTACCTACACACCTATCCCCATTCCCGTGAATCCACCTTTTGCCCAGCGATCTTGTTTGCTTCCAATTTCCAGGAGGATCTATATATGTTTATCTTTGGGTTAACCTTGCTATTTGGATTATCTAGGCTTGTGAGCTTTAAGCTTTTAATGTTCTTTGTTTATGACTATGGTCCACTAATGAGTGAGTACATACCATAATCATCTCTTTGGGTTTGTGATATCTCACTAAGGATAGTGTTTTCCATTTCCATCCATTTGCATGCAAATTTAAGGATGTCATTGTTTTTTCCCGATGAGTAGTATTCTAATGTGTATATATTCCAAACTTTCTTGATCCATTCTTCCATTGAGAGGCACCTAGGTTGTTTCCAGGTTCTGGCTATTACAAATAATGCTGCTATGAACATAGTTGCACAAATGCTTTTGTAGTATGATTGGGCATCTCTTGGGTATATTCCCAAGAGTGGTATTGCTGGATCCTGAGGTAGGTTGATTCCCAATTTCCTGAGAAATGGCCACACTGATTTCCAAAGAAGTTGCAAAGTTTGCATTCCCACCAGCAATGGATGAGAGTTCCCCTTGCTCCACATCCTCTCCAGCATAGGCTATCATTGGTGTTTTTGATTTTTGCCATTCTGACAGGTGTAAGATGGTATCTCAAAGTTGTTTTGATTTGCATTTTACTGATTGCTAAGGAAGTTGAACATGACCTTAAGTATCTTTTGGCCATTTGAACTTCTTCTGTTGAGAATTCTCTGTTCAGATCATTACCCCATTTTTTAATTGGGTATTTTAGCATTTTAATGTCTAGTTTACTGAGCTCTTTTTATATTTTGGAGATCAGACCTTTGTCCAATGTGGGGTTAGTGAAGATCTTCTCCCATTCAGTAGGATGCCTTTTTGTCTTAATGACAATGTCCTTTGCTTTACAGAAGATTCTCAGTTACAGGAGGTCCCTTTTGTTCATTGCTGCTCTTATTGTCTGTGCCACTGGGGTTTTACATAGGAAGTGGTTTCCTGTGCCCATGTATTGCAGGCTACTTCCCACTTTCTCTTCTACCAGGTTAAGTGTGATCGGATTATTATTGAGGTCTTTAATCCATTTGGATTTGCATTTTGTGCATGGATATAGATAAGGATCTATTTTCATTCTTCTACAGGTTGACATCCAGTTATGCCAGCACCATTTGTTAAAGAGGCTTTCACTCTTCCATTGTATACTTTAAGCTTCTTTGTCAAATATGAGGTGTTCATAGGTTTGTGGATTAATATCCAGGTCTTCAATTCAATTCCATTGGTCAACATCTCTGTTTTTATGCCAATACCAAGCTGTTTTCATTACTGTAGCTCTATAATAGAGTTTGAAGTCAGGGATGGTAATGCCACTGGAAGTTCCTTTATTGTATAGGATTGTTTTGGCTATCCTGGGCTTTTTGTTTTTCCATATAAACTTACTTATTAGTCTCTCAAGGTCTGTGAAGAATTTTGTTGGGATTTTGATGGAGATTGCATTGAATCTATACATGCATTTGGTAGAATTGCCATTTTTACTATATTGATCCTACCAATCCAGGAGCATGGGAGATCCTTCCATTTTCTGGTATCCTCTTCAATTTCTTTCTTCAAGGTCTTAAAGTTCTTGTCAAATAGATCTTTTACTTCCTTGGTTAGTGTTACCCCAAGATACTTTATGCTTTTTGTGGCTATCGTGAAAGGTGTTAGTTCTCTGATTTCTCTGTTTCTTTATCCTTTGTGTATAGGAGAGCTACTGGTTTTTTTTTTTTTTGAGTTGATCTTCTATTCTGCCACATCACTGAAGGTATTTATCAGCTGTAGAGGTTCTTTGGTAGAGTTTTTGTGGTCACTTATGTACACTATCATATCATCTGCAAATAACGAAAGTTTGACTTCTTCCTTTCCAATTCGAATCCCCATGATCTCCTTATTCTGGCTTATAGCTATTGCCAGAATTTCAAGCACTATATTAAAGAGATATGGGGAGAGTGGACAGCCCTGTCTTGTTCCTGATTTTAGTGGAATCACTTTGAGTTTCTGTCCATTTAACTTGATGTTAGCTGTCGGCTTGCTGTATATTGCTTTTATTATATTTAGATATGAACCTTGTATCCCTAATCTCTCCAAGACCTTTATCATAAAGGGGTGTTGAATTTTGTCAAATGCTTTTTCAGCATCTAATGAAATGATCATATGTTTTTTTTTTCTTTCAGTTTATTTATATGATGATACATTGATAGATTTCCATATGTTGAACCAGCCCTGCATCTCTGGGATGAAGCCTACATAATCATAATGGATGATTTTTTTGATGTGTTCTAGGATTCGGTTTGTCAGTATTTTATTGAGAATTTTTGCATTGATGTTCATGAGTGAGATTGGTCTGTAATTCTCTTTCATAGTTGCATCTTTGTGTGGTTTTGGTATCAGGGTAACTCTAGCTTCATAAAAGGAGTTTGGCAATGACCCTTCTGTTTCTATTATGTGAAACACCTTAAGGAGTATAGGTATTAGCTCTTCTTGGAAGTTCTGGTAGAATTCTGCATTAAAACCATCTGGTCCTGGGCTTTTTTTGGTTGGGAGGTTTATGATGACAGCTTCTATTTCCTCGCGACTTATGGGTCTATTTAAGTTGTTCACCTGGTCTTGATTTAATTTCGGTATGTGGTATTTATCTAAAAAACTGTCCATTTCTTTTACATTTTCCAATTTTGTGGCATACAGGCTTTTGTAGTAAGACCTAATGATTCTCTGAATTTCCTCAGTGTCTGTTGTTATGTCCCCCTTTTCATTCCTGATCTTGTTAATATGAGTGTTCTCTCTCCGCCTTTTGATTAGTTTGGATAGGGATTTGTTGATCTTGTTGATTTTCTAAAGGAACCAGCTCTTTGTTTTATTGACTCTTTGGATTGTTTTCTGTGTCTCTATTTTGTTGATTTCAGCCCTCAGTTTGATTATTTCCAGTCTTCTACTTCTCCAGTGTGAGTCTAATTCTTTTTTTTCTAGAGCCTTTAGGCACGCTATTAAGTCTCTAGTGTGTGCTTTCTCTGTTTTCTTTATGTGGGCACTAAGTACTATGAACGTTCCTCTTTGCACTGCTTTCATAGTGTCCCATAGGGTGGGGTATGTTGTGTCTTTATTTTCGTTGAATTCAAGGAAGTCTTTAATTTCTTTCTTTATTTCTTCCTTGACCCAGGAGTGGTTCAGTAGTTGACTGTTCAGTTTTCATGAGTTTATAGGCTTTCTGGGGGTGGAATTCTTGTTAAATTCTAAATTTACTCCATTATGATCTGATAAGACACAGGTGGTTGCTCCAAATTTTTCTATCTGTGGATGTTTGCTTTTTTACTGATTATGTGATCAATTTTCGAGAAGGTTTCATGAGATACTGAGAAGAAGGTATATTCTTTCCTGTTTGGGTGGAATGTTCTATAGAAGTCTATTAAGTCCATTTGATTCATCACATCTGTTAGTTCTCTTATTTCTCTGTTAAATTTCTTTCTGGTTGACTGCTTCATTGGTGAGAGAGGAGTGTTGAAACCTCCTACTATTAGTGTGTGGGGTTTGATGTGTGCTTTGAGTTCTAGGAATGTTTCCTTTACATATGTGAGTGCTTTTATATTAGGGGCATATATATTCAGGATTGAGATTTCATCCTGATGGATTACTCCATTTAAGAGTATAAAATGTCCATCTCCATCTCTTCTGATTGATTTTAGTTTGAAGTTGATTTTGTTCAATATTAGTATAGACACACCCACTTGTTCCTTAGGGCCGTTTGATTGAAAAACCTTTTCCCAACCCTTTACTCTGAGGGTCTGTCTTTGTGGTTGAGGTGTGTTTCTTGTAAACAACAGAATGTTGGATCCTGTTTTCATATCCATTCTCTTAACCTGTGTCTTTTTATAGGTGAATTGTGTTCATTGATATTAAGTGATATTAATGACCAGAGGTTATTAACTGCGGTTATTTTTTTAGGGTTGTAGAGTTTGTGTGTTTCCCTTCTTTGAGTTGTGCCAGTGGAGGGCTGTTAGATGTCTGTGTTATTATGGGTGTTGTTTGCTTCCTTTAGTTGTAGTTTTCCTTCTAGTAATTTCTGTAAGGCTGGGTTTGTGGCTATGTATTGCTTAATTTTGTTTTTATCCTGAAATATCTTGTTTTCTCCATCGATGGTGAATGAAAGCATTGCTGCATTTAGTAGTCTGGGCTTGCATCCATGGTCTCTTAGTGTCTGCAGCACATCTATCCAAGACCTTCTGGCTTTCATGGTTTCCATAGAGAAGTCAGGTGTAATTCTGATAGGTTTACCTTTATACGTTACGTGGCCTTTTTCCTTTGCAGCTCTTAGTATTCTTTCTTTATTCTGTATGTTTGGATTATTATATGGCGAGGGGATTTTTTTTTTGATCCAGTCTATTTGGTGTTCTGTATGCTTCTTGTACCTTCATAGACATATTCATCTCTAGGTTTGGAAAGTTTTCTTCTATAATTTTGTTGAATATATTTTCTGGGCCTTTGAGCTGTGCTTCTCCTTCTTCTACCCCTATTATTCTTAGGTTTGGTCTTTTTATGGTGTCCCAGATTTCCTGGGTGTCTTGTGTTAAGAATTTGTTGGATTAGGCTGGAAAGATGGCTCAGAGGTTAAGAGCATGGCCTGCTCTTCCAAAGGTCCCGTGTTCAATTCCTGGCAACCACATGGTGGCTCACAACCATCTGTAATGAGGTCTGGTGCCCTCTTCTGGCCTGCAGACATACACACAGACAGAATATTGTATACATAATAAATAAATATTTTTTTCAAAAAGAATTTGTTGGATTTGTTGTTTTCTTTGATCAATGAGTTTATTTTCTCTATAGTATCTGCAGTGTCTGAGATTCTTTCTTCTATCTCTTGTATTCTGTTGGTTATCCTTGTATCTGTAGTTCCTGCTCGTTTACCCAGATTTTCCATCTCCAGCCTTCCCTCGGTTTGTGTTTTCTTCATTGCCTCCATTTCACATTTTAAGTCTTGAACTGTTTCCATTACCTGTTTGATTGTTTTTTCTTGGTTTTCTAGGGTATCTTTGAGGAATTTATTAATTTCTTCTTTTTGTTAGTTTTCTCATCCCTTTCTTCAAAGGAGTTTTTCACCTCTTCTTTAAAGGTCTCTATCACTTTCATAATGTTACGTTTAAAGTTGATTTCTTCTACTTCTTCTGGGTTAGGTTGCTCAGGTTTTCCTGTTGCATACTCGTTGGTTTCTGGTGTTATCATGTTGCTTTTCAGGTTGTTGGAGGAATTCTTGGATTGACACCTGCCCATCTCTTCCTTTGATTTCAGTCAGGGGAGTCTCAGCAGGTGGGGACCTCCCAGGAAGGCTTGCACACACTCACCCCTCTGGATAGCTGATCTCAGTGCAGGAAGAGGAAGTCCGGTCTGGACCTCCCATCCATTTGGACCTCCAATCTCAGCACAAGGAGAGAGAGTCCTGGTGTTCCAAGGACCCACAGAGGAAAGGCCAATCTTGTGGGGGTGGGGGATGCAGGGTCGTGTGGAACAAAGAGGCCCACTGCACCAGGCTCCCTCAGGGACCTTACCACCAGGTGCACACAACCTTACCAGTCTGCACCTCTGATCTCAGCACAGGAAGAGAGCTAATGTGGAAACTTTTAAGATACATATGTGAAAAATATTTTGTAAGCATTTGTTTAACAGCTTAGTTTTATGAATTTAATCATTACAGTTCAAATATTTAGTACGATTTAATCATCCGTGTCAACTGAAATTACTGATGTATGTCTGCTATCCTATAATCTAATCACTGTAAGTCATTCCACAATAGTCTACTTTGTCTTCGATTGCAAAGTAATTATCAGAACTCTTAGTAATAGCCATGTATGTGCCAGACATAGTGAAAAGTTGCGAAGTAATTTATAGTTTATAATACATTAACAGTATGTGTATTGGTGACAGGTAATAAAAAGTAATCCTATGAATTTATAAAGCACTTATTTTATGGAGTGTTAGTACACAATGGGAACACATTATGATGACACCGTTAGTAATTTTTGAGGGAATATGCTGTTAGGTATAATGTAGATGTGCCATAAGTGTTTGAATAATTCAAGATTCCCCTAGTTTGTTTACAGGAACTTAGAATTTAATCAGATGTTCCCTAAACTTACATATTTACAAAAGACTCTGTCTTATTTTAAATTCAATACAAATATGTAAGTTTTAACTAGAAAACACTGACAGAATATTGTAAGCCTACTTTCTAGTAAGATGAAAAATAAAATTTTATTCAAGCCTAAGTATGTATGTGCTGATTTATACACCTTAGGATACATGCAACAACTGTAAGTTAAAAGCCAACTGACTGAGAACCATCTCTTTTTTTTTCTTACTTTATTGTTTTTTTGTAGACCCCAGACAATATACTTTAAATCATACTCATCCAACCCCTTCATTCATTCTGTAGCAAAGACTCTTGTACTATCAATCCAATTTGGTACCATTCCTATTTTTTTAACTCACTGTATAAATAGATCGGTACTACCCATATACTCTTGAATATATATTCTTTACTGAAGCAAGATCCACTCACAAGGGACTCCCTACTAAGGAAAACTAAGGTGGGGAGCAAAACAGAAGGGATCATGTGGGGAAAAGGGATGAAGGATGAGAGTACCCACAGTGAAGACTGGTATTTGGAGAGTGTTGTGGAAAGCTCCTCAGTGCAGTAGATACTCCAAGGAATCTAAGAGGGTAACCTTAGACTTCTAATGAGGACTTCTAATGGAGGATGTGGAACCTGAACTGCCCTCTTCTGTAACCAGACAATTTCCAGTTCTAGGACTGCGATACCAACTAAACCTGAACACCTTGAACCACAATCTATCCTGTCTGTAAGATGTGTTGGGGCAATGGAGGTGCAGAACTTGTGTGAGTGGCTGTTACAGGAAGGCTGCTGGTTTGTTCCAGCTGCCCAGCTAGCTTAGCCCCAAAATAACCACACAGAAACTATATTCATTTAAACACTGCTTGGCCCATTAGCTCTAGTTTCTTATTGGGTAATTCTTACATCTTAATTTAACCCATTTCTATTAATCTGTGTATCGCCATGTAACTGTGTCTTACTGGCAAGATTCTAGCTGGCGTCCATCTCAGGAGGAGGATCCATGGCTTCTCTGACTCTGCTTTCTCCCTCCCAGCATTCAGTTCTGTCTTCCCTGCCTACCTAAATTCTGCCCTACTAGGTCAAGGCAATTTCTTTATTCATTAACCAATATAAGCAACACATAGAAAAAAGGACCTCCTACACCAAATGGCCAATCAATGAGTGGACTTACATGGAATGATATTGTACACACAATTTCTCCAATCCCATAGACACAAAATCTTGTAAGACAATCAACCTTTTTAGATTCAATGCAAATCTCACTACTTCTTTGTCACATATTTTCTGTTTTATGCAGTCATTGATGTCATTGAGTGTCCTATCATGGATGAAATTAGCTTTCTTAAATATTGGCTATTTAGCATATGAATTTTTAAAAATGAAGTATGAACTTTTCTAACATCAATGATGCTTGAGACAGCTATGAAAATGTAAAGTATATCTTTATATTGCCAAATTTATACACCAAAACATTCCAAGTACTTTTGATTTGATCACCTACATTAGTTCTCAACTATATTTGGGGTTAAAATTTCTTGTCCAACTTCCTCACCGCTTCCATGGGCAACTGCCATTTGTTGACTGCGGGTGTGAGCCTGATATTCCAAATGGTTTGAAAGGAAAGAGTTTGGCAATAAATGCATTTAGCTTGGTCCTAGAAAGCAGTGACACTGATTTGAATAGTTGGATTAAGGCTGTGGAAAGGGCTTCACTACTGTGGCTCAAGCATGCAGCTCTGTTCAGATTACCAGCACTAGTAAAACCCAGGCATGGCAGCATCATTCCATAATCCAGCAGGCCATGATAGACAGAGCACAGACAGATACATTCTCAACATTCTCTGGTTAGCCAATATAGTCGAAACAGTGAGTTTCAGGTATAGTAAGAGACATTCTTTCAAAAATGAAATGGAGAGTGATATAGGAAGATATTTAACAGTAATATCTGGCCTTCACAACCACACAATAGATGTGTACACACACAGACACACACACAGACAAACACACACACATGGAGAAGAAGCGGGGAGAGAGAGACAGAGGATATATACACAGGGAGAGAATTGTTTGGTAATAACAACAATGAACAAAAAAAAGAAGTAAACCAGGTTTTAATTAATTTTATTACAATGTTTGTGTGTGTGTGTGTGTGTGTGTGTGTATTTTAACCACTGGAGTTATTGCCAGAACAAAATAGTTTTCACCTTGATTTTGTATAGTTTTATCAAGATTTGCTATATGAGAATAGAAGCAGTAACTGTGGACATTTCAGCTATTTGGAAGTGGACCATTAGTTTTGAAAACTACCCCAATAATTAATCTGAGGTAGTAAAATTAGATTTCTGTAACTGCTGCTGTTGAAAACCCCTGAATACTGTAATTAGGAGAAAGGTGATTATTGGATTGTGTTTGGCAAAGTCTTGAATGAAAAATGTATGTTCACTGGTCTGTTTGTTTCTCCAGTTGAAGAAGGAAGGGATTATATTCTCTGTGTGTGTATCTCATGGCTGCTTGAGTGACCATAGTGGAGATTAGGAGCCCAATGTGACCTCACCCAAAAAATTTCAACAGAACCGTTGCCTCAACAAGATTGAAATCACAGAAAACAAACGGCCAGTATTATCAGAAAATTAGGTAGCATCTTCTTCAGTGATTCTATTATCCAATGCTCAATGAATGAACCAAAGACTAGCATTGCCTGGCTCTAAGATCCTTTAGAATTAAGTAGTTCAGAACTGAGAAAATAAAATCTTTTTTCTTTTTTATACACTTTTTATTGATGTTTTTTGAGCTCTACATTCTTCTCGGCTCCCCTCCCTACCTCTCCCCTCCCCGCTTCAACCCTCCCCCAAGGTTCCCATGCTCCCAATTTACTCAGGAGACCTTGTCTTTTTCTATTTTTTACTTCACATATAGATTATATCTATGTAAGTCTCTCTTAGTGTCCGCATTGTTGTCTAAGTTCTCTGGGATTGTGGTTTGTAGGCTGGCTTTCTTTGCTTTATGTTTAAAAACCACATATGAGTTAGTGCATGTGATAATTGTCTTTCTGTGTCTGGGTTACCTCACTCAAAATAATGTTTTCTAGCTCTATCCATTTTCCTGCAAAATTCAAGCTGTGATTATTTGTTTCTGCTGCGAGGTTGTGGGGAAAAGGGAACACTTCTGCATTGCTGGTGGGAATTGCAAACTGGTACAACCCCTTTGGATGTCAGTGTGGTGATTTCTCAGAAAATTAGGAAACAACCTTCCTCAAGACCCAGTAATACCACTTTTGGGTATATATCCAAAGGATGCTCAACCATGCCACAAGGACATGTGCTCAGCTATGTTCATAGCAGCTTTGTTTGTCATAGCCAGAACTTGGAAATAAAATCTTATTTAAACATGTTTGTTAATCATCACTTTTCCTTTTACCTCTTACAATATTTTCCCTTTATAAACCCAATTTAACCATATGTAGAGACATCAGTCCCCAAAGTCACTATTATGAGCTTATTTACTAATCTATCTTCTATATTTTTATGTCTTCTTATTCTTTAATATATATATATATATAATCTGCTGTATCAGTTGGCATTAAGCACCCGACCGTCAGCTTTTCCCTTCATTTTGAATAGTTGTAACTTTTGGTAATCAACCCTGTCAGGTCAAAATGAAGTATATTCTGTTAGGTTTAAGAGCTTCATTTACATGTGGATATAAAGATAAGTATTTAAATGCAGTTAGATATATAACTGGTTTAGTTTAGTTAGGTAGGCAGTTTTCTTCTAGGATCAATGGCCTTACAAGCTATAGGTATTTGGTTATGTTCACAGTTCCTGGCATAAATTCTTTCCTGTTGTGTAGGGTTTAAATCCAACTAGATAATGGTTGGTTACCGCCAAAGATATATGTGCCATTATTATGCCTTTCAGAATATCTAGATGATCTGGGCATTGTTCTTGTTCAAAGATGTGTCAGCGAGGTAGGAGTATTGATTGCCTTTCTGCTTTTGCATTTTGAATAGTAACTTCTGATATCATGACAGCTTATATATAGCTTCCAGGTCAGCTCCAGATTGACTTTTACCAGTCCTCCATTTGAAGCCTCTTATGCCTTTAACAATGGGGTTTTGCCTTCTACTTTTGTAAGGCAACCCAAGGCAATGGCAATTGCCTATGGTGCTTTGGAAGTCTTTTAGAATATCCCTACAAACAGCTAAAAAGGAGAGTACCCATGACTGTCACTGGAGATTTTGTTTAAATGTTTTATGATTTGAATGGAAACCACTGCCACCCAAAGTGGTATGACTACATATATGCTTTCACATGTGTAATTTTATATTGACATAAAGTAATGTTATTTCTTGTAGTCCTTTCAAACATTCTTAATGTTACTTATATCATATTTCTTTTTTTTACAGCAACTTTTTATTTATTTATTTTTTTCCATACATTGTTTTGTTTTATTTTTTCCATTCAAGAACATAATTAAAGAAATAAAATTTTTACCTTTCTTCCCCTTCTCCCGGTCCCCTCCCATCATATTTCTTCCTCTCCTTTTATCTTGTCCTGACACTTGCCCAAGTCATATCCTCCCATTTTTCCAGCTCCCTAATAATAGAACCCTAGTATTCTGCTCCTTAGAGCTTCTATCCACTTGTCTCATCCTCCTGGTCCCTCTTTGCTTTCATTATTTCTGTGGTTGCTCCAAGTTATGTACTGGCAGTGAAGGATTTGGATCTTGCATGCAAAAAGAAGAGCAAATAGGTGGTGTTTGTGTTTCTGTGTTTGTGTTAAATCACTTAGTAAATTTTCTAGCTTCATTCATTTACCAACAGATTTAATCTTTAATTATAGCTGAATAGTATCTCATTGTATGTATACATATATGTGTGTGTGTGTTTGCATGCGTGTGTGTCTATGTAGCACATTTTCAATATTCATTTGTTTTCCTACATTTTAAACTAACTATTGGACAATATGAAGATACCCTTTTATTCTGTCCCATCCAGTTTCATCAGATTTTCCTTCCTCTCTTCATAATGAACTCAGATTAACTCACACAGTTTCTCTAAAGGCTTGTCTTTCTTTTTTCTTCATTTTATAAGGCATGCCTCAGAACTATCCTAGGTAACTAGAAGCTTAGTCTGAGGTGACCACACTCAACTAACTGTTAGTAATGTAAGTCCTTCCTTTTATTTTCCACTTAAATTACTTCTGTCTGGCAATGTCAAAAATCTCATTTGTGAATATTAAAGTGGCTTATCAGGAAAAGATCTTGCCATGTAACCATTGCCACAGGGATTTAACCCTTGGAACCTGTACAAGCATGGATGGAGGAAACTCACTCTACAAATTTTTCTAACCACCAACCTTGAGCTGTGGAACATGCACACACCCTCATACTGATCAAGGGAGCACACACACATACACAGATGCTCCTGCTGCTGCTGCTGCTGCTGATGATGATGATAATTATGATGATGACTTAAAATCCGTCTTGATGAGGATTCCAGAAAGAGATATACAAAACAGTCACATAGCAGAATTATAGTGTTTTGTGGTTTTTCAAAAATCATAACTTATTTTTATTCTTTAAAGCAAGATTATAAATATAAACATATGACTTTATTTATTTGTTGAAACAGGAAATGCTGTTTGTCACACCTTGGTCCACTTCTCTTTACATAGTCTCTTTCTACCTCAGTCTTTTGTACCAGTTACTTAAGTCCTGAGATTCATATAATTTTTTCACCTTCCTTATCTGTCATAAGTTTTGTTTAGTCTAGAATGTCACACTCAAGCAGTGAGGCCTCTCTTATCTTGCTCAAGGGATGGTCTGTGTTTCTTAAAATGCTTGCTCATTGCTATTTATTTCTACCATAGGAAATACAACATCTTTGTAGATTATAAAGAGCAAGTTTATAGCCATGGTTAAGTGGATGAAAAATCAGGGTTGATCACTACAAATACTAAGTATAATATAGCGTTATTTAAACTATTAGAACTCTGGGAGGTAGAACGTAAGTATTTAGAACAATGTCAGCAAAAAGGCTTCTTAATGATGATGACTTCTTAATGGTGATGAGTGTCTAAGAGTCTCTCCAGGGAAGATGGAGATGTTATGCTTTGCAGTCTCTGTAGCATAACTGGATAATCCACTAGATGATATCCATTTGGGAATGATATGCCCTGGAAAGTAAAATAAGATTGGCTCCAATAAAGAATGCAAAATAAATTTATGGCACTCTTTTTTGTTCTAGAATTGTATATGTAAAATTAAAGTGCCATTCACTGTCCTTCATGATAGCAAAAACATTCACATAAAATTGCCTCTTCCAGCAAAAGTCAGAGAGCTACTCATTTGAACACTCAGGAAGCACATAAGATTGCTAAACTCTGAGCCATGAAATATACTCCAAAACCTGTATGGTAAAAAGAAAGAAGAATGTGTGTTTGTATGTGACAATTTTTATAGAAAAAAAAAGAGAGAAATAAAAAGCCCAAATATGGCATTATAAAGCAAGGAACCCTCGGAGTTTGTTACTGAGTTCATTTTCTGCTGTCCATCTGCCGCTGGACATGTAGCTTACCCCTAAGAGCAACTTGTTTCCTCACTGAGACTTCCTTGGATAGAACTAAAGTTTTAGTTGTAAGAGGTTATCCATTGGAAATAGCTTCTGGGTTAGGGATGGGGGCATGTGTCCACGTCTTTCAGCTCAAGGACCCATGCGGTGCTTCAGTCTCTGTGACTTCATATGAGCTTTGATCATGTTGATGTAGGGGACCTTACTATTTTGGTTTTCTCCTACCCCTCTGCCTCTTATACTCTTTTTCCCTCATTTTCCACATGGTTCCCTGAGCCCTGGGTGCGGGGGAGGAAATAGATTGAGACATCCCATTTAAGGCAGAATAATATCTGCCTGTGGGCTTTTGTATTTGTTCCCATCATCCACAGGAGGAAGCTTCTCTGATGATGGCTCAGCGAGCCACTGATGGACGAGTGCAATAAAATGCCATTGGGAGTCATTTCATTGTAGTGGCATTTCATTTGTATTTTATTAAATAAAACTTGCCTGAGGATCAGAAAAGTAAAACAGCCACATTAGCCAGCCATACAGACCAGGCAGCAAAAACACACACCTTTAATTCCAATAACCACACTAGCTTGCCATAGAAACAGGTAGTAGTGGTGCATGCCTTTAATCCCATACTAGAGAGGATTATAAAATAGGAGGAGAAAGCTCTCAGGCTCAGTATTTTTCTGAGATTCTTGGAGGCAGGATCACCATTTTGGACTGAGATAGAGTAAGAGCCAGCGGCTGGTTGTTTTGCTTTTCTGACCTTCAGGTTAAACCCCAATTTCTCTCTCTCTCTCTCTCTTGTTTTTTATTAATTGTGCTTCATTTTATTGTTACTTTTTTATTTGACCAGTGGTATTTAGTTTGACCCTACTCATTGGGCTATCTAGTCTCAGGCCAGCCAAGCAGTGTTGGGTATAGGTTCCATCTAATGGAATGGGCCTTCTATAAAATCAGATACCAGATAATCACTCTAACAAACTTTTATACCATTACATTAGCATATCAGTCTGTTTATTTTCTAATGAGATAGAATAGGGTTGGATCCGGATGGGAGAACTGGTGGAGAGGAGGTGGGAGGATACAATGGATGAGGAATCATAATCAGGATATATTATGTGAGAAAATAAAATCTGTTTTCAATAAAAATAATGAAAATAAAATGCAAATATCATATGTATTAACATATATGTAGCTATTAAGTCAATGGTAACCAATTTATAGTCTATAGAACCCCAGAGATTAGGTATAGAGTAAGGGTCTATGCGGGACAGGTATGTATCCATAAAAATGGACAATAAAATAGATAGTTAGAGATGTACGTTGTAGATAGTACTGGAATGGACGTTCAAGTAGAGAGAAGGAGGGAAGAGGGGAACAAGTAGAAAAAATGTTTCTAGACATTCTTCCATAAAGAGGTACACAAGATTGTAAAACTACTACAGTTTTTAGAAGAAACCTGAGAGTCCTGAGCCAAGCCAATTAAGTTAACCATTAATATTTCAGTCACATAAATAGTATATTCCATCAATTATTTTCAATTAGAAAACAGTGAACAAATCATGTTAAGAATTTATGCAGGATGTTGATCTCAGCAAAAGCTCTGACGTGTGTTCTTTGACTAGGAACAATGAGACATTTTCAGGGACATATTATAAAGCAGGCTGGTTTTTCTGTTGAAAGCCTTTTGGAGCAGCAAGGCTACAGTTAGGCAGGGATGGAGCAACATATAATTTTACAGAATTCTATTATTGCTTTGACATACAGTGAGAAAATATACTACAAATAATTTCCTGCAGGAGAAAGGATATATGCATCACAAGGTTTTGCTCTGATAAATTCTTTGTTGTCCTGCAAACCAGTGTTCCTTCTAAGCTGACTTTCCTGTCAGAGTTCCTTGCCTCACACAGGTGACTGTGAGGGATGTGGAGAAGAAACAAATGAGCTCAAAAGCAAACACAAACACAAACAAACAAATGAACAAACGATCACAAAACTAAAACGAAATTCATAAAATAAGTAAACCTTGCTTAAACTATGGTGAAAGAATCCTGTTTGGTCCTCTCAATGAAAAATAATATTAACTCTTCCACGATAAGGTAATTTGCAAACTTTCTTTAAGAGCAACATCATCTTGACTAAGACTTCTTTTGCAACTTCAACTTTCTTCTCCATTTTCTTGAACATTCACGAATGCAAATACAGAATTCAGTGTTCATTTTTTCAAACCGAAAGTTATTATATAAATAAGGTATTGATTAAAATTGCAAGGCCCAAAGTAGTTACATCATTCTTTATTAGACATTAAATCATTTACTAATATTTTTCTAGTAAAATACTATTATGGTAAGGATAATCTCACTTTCAAAGAACACAGCTTTAGCGATTAGAAATTGGATAACACCATATTTATATAGTTTTGTTACACAGGTTTTTATTTGAGGCTATGTTTTTGTTTGTTGTTTGTGGTAAGGATCATCGAGCACAAGCTGGCATCAAACCCTCATTATATAGATGAGTCCAGTTTTGACAAGCTAATCCTCCTACCCCTGCTTTTCTAGTTAAAATTCAAGGAATACCATTATACATCACCATACATGATTTCATACTTCATTTTGGTTAAAATAATTGAATATTTCTGCTAAAATTGCTTTCTTTTGCTTTTATGGCAAACTTCCTATTGTATGTTACCAAGTTAATATTCCCTTGATCATACCAACTATTCTTTATATCATTTTTTGTGCATGGTAGCTAAGAAATACTTGTGTAATTCAGGATGCATGCTGAAAATAATTTTGAAATGTACAGTGGATTTTTCTCCACGTGCGGTATCAATGCATAAAAAGAAACTCTATGTGGTGATTAATTTATCAGCATCATAATTAAAATAATAGAATTTATATAGGAATCCTATTGTGCATATATTGAATTGTTTCTATAAGAAAGCAGAGCGAAGTGTGAACTAGTAGTTACTAAATTGGTCTGGTGAGTGTATGCTTTAAGGATTCATCAATATAAAAAGACTCTCCCATACTCTGAGGTCACTTTTGACATAAACATAGATATATTTAGGTCAAACTTCAGAGCAGATAATGTGCTCTGTTATTCCTTAATCCCTTTGCACATTCAGAGCCTGCCAGCAGGGAAGGCAGAATTTATTTGAATTTCACTTTACACTTAGCTTTCTCCCTCAGTAGCATTAAGGTGAAAGTCCCACAAGATAACACTAAGCTAAGATGAGCTCATCTAAATGCAGCCCCGTCATTCAGCCTTAGATAATAGCCACTGCCAAGATAATTTATAGTTTTCAATGTTTGTTAGCACAGCTACTAAAATGGGCCTTAGCAACTGTATTAAGTCAAGGGCCTGCATAGGTGCGATGTAATTTGTACAAGTTGAAAAGGAGAGTTAAAAAAAAACTTTAATAATATAAGTTTTATGTGAACTTAGCTATCACCCTAGTTTATAGAAGTTAATTCCCCACCCCTCAGTTGGAAAGGACAAAGACTAATTGGTGCTCCTTATCTGAGTGTTCTTTGATTAGAAATGTGCTTTTCTCACCTATATCTTCCATCATAGATGGTGGATACTCAATAAAAAGATGTGCCCTGAGCCAATGCTTCCATTTTTCAGAAGAGCAATATGTAGCCACAGGTTACTGCTTTTGTAAAGCTATTACTTTTACTGTCAACATGACTGCTGCCCCAAGATGTCTCATTAGGTATAATAAATAGGAGCAAACAAACACAACATCCATCCAGACAATATCCCTCCCAAAAATATCTACTGCAGTGATGTAAAATAAATTAAAAACTTCTTCTATCATGTATCATTACAACATGGAAATATGACAAATGAGTTTTGCAGTCACAGAAAAGCAAAGCAAAAATTGTTCCTAAAAAAGCAATTGATTTATTTAGGAAATCCAGTTAAGTTTATCATATTCCTGTGTAACAGAGTCACTTAAAGCATAATTCCTGAAGGTGTGCATGTGAAAGCATAAACTGAGCCCAAATCAAAGTTTAAGTGGAAGCTGTTATTGATAATGAGGGATCATAAACTGCTGGTTTGGTTTCCTATAGCTTAATTTTCAAAACTCTTAAAATGTGTAATCAAAGTTTGTTCAAACTAGAGAGTAGAAACCAGCCTAGGACATTTATCTTAAGAATTTTCTATCTAAAATTTATTAATCCCCACTTATATTTAGGAAGACGTGCATAATGGGCAAAAATCTAGCACTGTCTTACATAGATAATATTTTTTGCTCTTTGAAACCTTAGTTATGTGAATAATTTGACACTATTATGTAACTATTTTTTATTGATTTTTGTTGAGCTCTACATTTTTCTCTGCTCCCCTCCCTGCTTCTCCCCTCCACTTTAACCCTCTCCCAAGGTCCCCATGCTCCCAATTTACTCAAGAGATCTTGTCTTTTTCTACCATCCATGTAGATTAGATCTATGTATGTCTCTCTTAGGGACATTTTTGTCTAGGTTCTCTGGGATTGTGATTTTTGGGCTGGTTTTCTTTGCTTTATGTTTACAAACCACTTATGAGTGAGTACATGTGATAATTGTCCTTCTGGGTCTGGGTTACCTCACTCAAAATAATGTAACTATTTCTTAAGCATTGGGACATTACATCCTTTTTACCCTTTAGGACTCAAAAAGTTTCAAATTAAAAGACTCCCACCTCCAGAGAGACTCATTAAGATAAGATGCAGGGTCTGCCATTGGATTTGAATTGAAGAACCTGATTTAATTCGTACACCTATGAAGACCAGATTGTTGACAAAGAAGCTAAAATCATACAATGGAAAAAAGAAAGGACCTTCAACAAATGGTGCTGGCATAACTATATGTTGACATGTAGAGGAAGGCAAATAGGTCCATATCTATTCTGAGGCACAAAACTCAAGTCCAAATGCATCACAGACATCAATGTAAGTCCAGCTATACTGAAACTCAGAAAAAGATGTGGGAAATAGCCTCAACTGGATGGATGGGCACAGGAGACCACTTCATGAATATAACCTCAGTAGCACAGACACTGAGAGCAACAATAAATATATGGGACCTCCTGAAACGGAAACTGAGAAGCTTTTGTAAGGCAAAGGACACAGTCAATAAGACAAAATGGCAGCCAACTGAATGGGAAAAGACCTTCATCAATCCCACATCAGACAGAGGATTGATCTCCATAATATAAAAAGAACACAAGAAACTAGATATCAAAATATCAAATAATCCAATTTAAAAATGGGATACAGGTCTAAAAGATAATTCTCAAAATAGGAATCACAAATGATCAAAAGATACTTAAGGAACTGCTCAACATACTTAATCATCAGAGAAATGTAAATTCAAATGTCTCTGAGATACCATCTTACATAAGTCAGAATGTCTAAGATCAAAACCAAAAATGATAGCTTATGCTAGAGAGGATGCAGAGTAAGGGAAACATTTCTCCATTGCTGATGGAAGTGCAAATTTGTACAATCACTTTGAAAATCAGTATTGTAGGATCTCAGAAAATTGCAAATCAACCTTCCTCAAGATCCAGCAATATTTATGCTAAGGATGCTCAAACATACTACAAGGACATTTGCTCTACTGTGTTCATAGCAGCATTATTTGTAATAGCCAGAAGCTGGAAACAACCTAGATGCCCCTCAACCAAAAAATGGATAAAGAAAATGTGACACATTTACACAATGCAATAAATACACAGCAATAAAAACAAAGACATCTTGAAATTTACATGCAAATGGATAGAACTAGAAAAAAATGATCCTGAGTGAGATAACAGAGACCCAGAAAGACAAACACAGTATGTATCCACTCATAAGTAGATAGTCGATGTAAAGCAAAAGATAAACAACTTACACTCCATGACCTCAGAGAAACTAGGTAACAAGGAGATCCCTAAGAGAAAAATATATGCATCTCCCTGGGACGGGGAAATAGACAAGGTCTCCTGAGAAAATTTGGAGCTTGGCGGTGGGTGGAGAAGGGGAGAAAGAGGGGAGAGAGGTAGGGAAAGGAGAACATGGGGAAAATGGGATGGCTGAGATGTTGGTAGTCCAGAATGGGAGAGCAAGGAAAGAGATTTCTTCATTGAGGGAGCCATTATGGAGCTATCAAGAAACCTGGCACTAGGGAAATTTTCATTAATCCCCAAGGATGCCCCCTCAAGACCCTAAATAATAGTGGAGAAGGTGCCTGAACTGTACTTCCCCTGTAATCAGATTGATGGCTACCTTAATCGTCATCATAGAACCTTCTTCATCCAGCAACTGATGAAAGCAGATGCGGAGATACACAGTAAAGCACTGGGCTGAGCTCCCAAAGTCCAGTCGAAGAGAGAGAGGAGCAATAATATGAGCAAAGGGGGTCAAGACCATAATGAAGATACCCAGTAAAACAGCTTACTTAAGCTAATAGGAGCTCACAGACTCTGGACTGAAAGCGGGGGAACCAGCATAGGACCAAACTAGGCCCTCTGAATGTGGGTGATAGGTCTATAGTTGGGACAGTATGTGGGGCCACTGGTAGTTGGTCCAGAATTTATCCCTACTTCTTGCACTGGATTTTTAGTGCCCATTCTCTTTGGAAGGACACCTTGCTCAGCTTAGGTATAGTGGGAATGCCTTGGTTTTATCTCAAAATGATGTGCTAGACTTTGTTTATTCCCTATGGGAATCCTTACCCTCTCTGAGGAGTGGATGGGAAGGTGGAAGGAGGGGGAGAAGTGGGGAATGAGGACTGAGATTGGTATGTAAAATGAAGAAATATTGTTTGTTTTTAATAAATTCACAAAAAGATAAATTGCAGGCAGTAAACAACTTACAAGTCTAAGAAAGTTCACTGTACTAATAAAACTCATAGTGATCATCACCAAGCCTTCATGAGTGGTAGGAACTAGTGGGGAGAAAGAAACTGTGTGTGCTGTTGTTGCTGCCTGCATCTCATGCCAGAAACTCTAGGGATGGAGGCCTGGGTCTGCATATCATTTTCAGTGATACAGTTGTCTTTGTGTCATTTGTTCATGCTCCTTTAAGTAGCTCCTACCCAGATTTCTGTAGGCCAGCCCAATGACATTATTGATACTACAGCATGGGTTTGAATGGAATCATTACTTTGAACTGTCATTGGTTCTATATCTAAGGTAAGGAGACAAATGTTCATGTCCCACCAGGAAGATTATAAAGATCTTAGGCTCAAAATAAGATTGTAGAACTTAACAACCTGTATGTTACAGAAATAGGGACATTGCTTTGATTTGAGTAACTAAAGGGAATCAGTATGCTTATGTAGAAATACTGGCGAATAACACATTGTGCAATAAATATTTTTAAAGGTATGTGTGATTCAGGTGTGTCACACAAACTGTTGCATCAATAAACTACTGAAAGAAAGAAAGAAAGAAAGAAAGAAAGAAAGAAAGAAAGAAAGAAAGAAAGAAAGAATTAGTTCTAGCTTAGTGTCTTTTGAAAGGTCAAAATTCATCTCCACACAGACATATTGTGGAATGGGATTCAATGTGTAAATAGTCCCACAAACCTAAACAACACAAAAAACTGCTTAGATAATATTTTTAATAAATTAATTAAGATAGGAATAAATTAATCCTAATATATTGAACATCAGAGTTATCTAAAACACAAAATACTTCTGAGCCCTTTGAGGGCTCATGTGTATATTACTCTTAGTCTTTAAGTCTTCTGTCAGCTACACTGGAAATTCCCTAATCTCAAACCTATGAAAAAAAATCCAAACAAAGGTGACATGAGACAAAACCCCAAGAATGCCCTTCCTTAGGAATTGATGCTAAATGACTGTTGTAGTTTCTCACTACTCATAGGCCCCAAATGAGTTTTTGTCTTGCTGAGGATGGATTTCACCGACATAAGGTCATCTGAGACTCCCAGAGCAAATGACCTTATTTTTATGATTCACTTCTGACTGCAGCTCCATACATCGATACCCTGTCTTAGGCTTTCTCCGATATACCCAGTTTCTTGTCTCTAAGTCTCCTTTATGAGACTGCCGCCTTTCAGCTTCCATCTTGTGTTTCTGTAACTGCTAAGACGATCATCGTGACTAACACAAGAGAAAACCGGTCTCATTCCAAATATTTTACAAGGGACATTGTGAGATATCATTTCCAATTTTTTCTCTGTTTTAAACACTGCTTTTTCTTTCTATAGCTACAGTGCCCTGCCTTCTGGAGTTTTACCTTGATTTCCGGAAGTTGAACTGACCTCATTCCTCCCACAGCTTCCCTTGCCTGATAGCTTTTTATTTGCCGTCTTGTCTTTTCCTTCTTTCCAGAAGCAGAAGCCTCACTCTGCAAAGCCTTTCATTCTGAACTGGGAATAATTGCTCTGAGGAAAGTTCTAGAGTCTAATTAAATTTGACATTAATTGCTTTCTACCTCTAGAGTTTGTTATAAATGAAAGTGAGCTGCTCATGGAATAATTGAGGTTCAGAGGAGAATTGCATTGTGGTCTTTTCTATATTATATAATGCAGAATGAAAATGATAAGACACAAACCATAACTAAGATTAAGTAAAGAATAATACCTTAAAAAATATCTACCTACAAATAATAGATACATCAATTTATATATTTATATATATAAAGAGAAATTTATTTATCATCAAGTAAACATTTATGAAAAAATTTATAAGCCAAAAGCTTTTCTTAGTATAATAAATTTAAAAGCAAATGTTTATGTTTTGAGTTTGGACAATTTAATATGAAGCAAAAAATGTGAAGCACTGATAAAAGTCTTAATTGTTGACTATTCTGGCACTAATTATTCAGAAAATAAAAGCAAATAGTGTAGAATAGAATAGAATTTGAAAAATGTGGCTGTATGAACATCCTAAGACTCATAATCATAAAATCTGGGCTAATTGTTTTGGAAATGGCACTGGAAAATATCCAGACACACACAGGAAGATAAGGTGACTTCATTTCATGAAAAATTTTAACTAGCATAATTACATATATGATTTTAGAAAAAAAATCTAGCCAAGTATCAGGTTAGCTGATTTGACAGAAATATCAGAATGATAATAGCAAAAGCCAATATGAAGTCTCCTTAAACTAAAGACCGGCAATAGAAACAAAAAATTAAGGAAGAACAAAGGAGATACCAGATCATCCAATATTAAATATGGATGAGAAATTGTAGTGTCCTAAATTTCAGAAATGAAAGCATTACCTATCATTATAAGAAATTTTCTTGGTATAAAACTATGTAATTCGTACTTTTTAATGGGGGCTTATTTTTTAAATAAGCTTAAATATAAATTATTAGTTCATATTATTTGAGCTTATAGAGTTCAGGCAGAAACACTGCTGGTAGTTCACAGACTCGATATCTCAGAAGACAGTTCTGGAACATTAGCTGGAAATTTATAAGTTTTAGGAGTCATATTACACATCCCGAATATTGAGTAACATATTTGATCAAATCCATGTTTGTCTTCCAATTTATGAAAGCACAGTATCAGCCACAAAGAGACCATAAGAATACAGTAAAGAGAGAAGATATGAATCATGGTGAGTAATAAAATGATTTCTTAGGAACAACCATTTCCTAATATTATAACAATAATGATACACAAATAAAAAGTGGAACGAGTTACTATCAGTTATTACTATGCCCAGTTTTCAAGCAAACTCTACAAGACAGCAAATAAGCCTAAGTGAGACAAGAAACACATAAACAGAGGAAAGTTTTATTTTTTTATTTTATTTTATTTTATTTTTTTAATTCATTCAAAAAATTTACACTTCCTCCCGTTCTCCCAGTCCCCTCCCGCTCCCCCAATAACCCTCCTCCCTCCCCCTGCTTCCTTAAGAGGGGGCAGGGTACCCTGCCCTGTGGGAAGCCCAAGGCCCTCCCCCCTCCATCCAGGCCTAGGAAGGTGTGCATCCATATAGACTAGATTCGCAAAAAGTTAATACATGCAGAATAGATAGGTCCCAGTGCCAATATCATTGGCTTCTCAGTCAGCCCCCATTGACAGCCACATTCAGAGATTCCTGTTTGATCATATGCTCATTCAGTCCTGGTCCAGCTTGATTTGGTGAGCTCCCATTAGATCAGGCACACTGTCACGGTTGGTAGACCTCTCCTGGTCCCAAATTCCTTGCTCATCTTCTCCTACCTTCTGTTCTTCGACTGGACCTTGGGAGCTCAGTCCATTGCTCTGATGTGAATGTGGGTCTCTGTCCCTATCTCCATTGATCGGACGAAATTTCTATGGTGATGATCAAGATATTTATCAATGTGACTATGGGACAAGGCTAGATCAGGCACCTTCTCCTCTGCTGCCCAAGTACCTAACTGGGGACATCCCTGTGGACACCTGTGATCCCCTCTAGAGCCAAGACTCTTGCCAATCCTAATATGACTCCCTTAATGTAGATATCTTATTCCCTTCTCCAATATCCACCTTTCCTCCATTTCTACACTCTCACTCCCCCAAGCTCTCCCCAGTCCTTCCCTTCTCCCTCCCTCTCTCCCTTTCACCTCCCCAACCCTCCCTACACACCTATCCCCATTTCCATGCCTCCACCTTTTGCCCAGCAATCTTGTTTGCTTCCAATTTCCAGGAGGATCTATATATGTTTTTCTTTGGGTTAACCTTGCTATTAGGATTATCTAGGCTTGTGAGCTATAAGCTTAATGTTCTTTGTTTATGGCTAGGGTCCACTAATGAGTGAGTACATATCATAATCATCTCTTTGGGTTTGGGATATCTAACTAAAGATAGCGTTTTCTATTTCCATCCATTTGCATGCAAATTTAAGGATGTCATTGTTTTTTACCACTGAGTAGTATTCTAATGTGTATATATTCCACACTTTCTTGATCCATTCTTCCATTGAGGGGCACCTAGGTTGTTTCCAGGTTCTGGCTATTACAAATAATGCTGTTATGAACATAGTTGCACATATGCTTTTGTAGTATGATTAGGCATCTCTTGGGTATATTCCCAAAGGTGGTATTGCTGGATTCTGAGGTAGGTTGATTCCCAATTTCCTGAGAAACCACCACACTCATTTCCAAAGAAGTTGCAAAGTTTGCATTCCCACCAGCAATGGATGAGAGTTCGCCTTGCTCCACATCCTCTCCAGCATAGGCTATCATTGGTGTTTTTGATTTTTGCCATTCTGACAGGTGTAAGATGGTAACACAAAGTTGTTTTGATTTGCATTTCCCTGATTGCTAAGGAAGTTGAACATGACCTTAAGTATCTTTTGGCCATTCGAACTTCTTCTGTTGAGAATTCTCTGTTCAGATCCTTACCCCATTTTTTAATTGGGTAATTTAGCATTTTAATGTCTAGTTTGTTGAGTTCTTTGTATATTTTGGAGATCAGACCTTTGTCCAATGTGGGGTTAGTGAAGATCTTCTCCCATTCAGTAGGATGCCTTTTTGTCTTAACATATACCCAAGAGAAGTGAGAGTTAATAAGAATCGTTTACCAATGTGTGATGATCAATATACAGTGTCAACTTGTTGAGATTTAAAATTATCAGTAAATTTTGGTGTCAATGAGTTTTTTTACAGTAAGATTTAACTGAGCAGGGACACCTCCCTTGAATGTGGTTGGAACTATTCCTATGGCAGTATTCTAGAATAAATGAAAGAGCAAATGAGCTAAGCACAAACATTAATCTCTGTCTGCTTGCTCATCATGAATACCATGTAACCAGCTGTTTCACACTTCTATGGTCATGCTTTCCCATGACTGTGGGCTGTGCTCTTGAACTGTGAACATATCTAAACCTATACTTCATTGGCTTTGGTAAATTATTTTACACTAACATGAAATGAAACAAATATAAATTGTTGGTCGGAAGGATATAAAATAAGAGGAATTACAGTTTTGTTTCTTCTTACCACCTGATATCTCCATCCTTCCAGAACTTTACCCTTCTAGGGATAATTTGAAGCCTCTGATCAGAGCACTGATAGATTAAGCTCCTTTCCTCTTCTATTCAGACATTCTGTCTCCCAGAATACATATCACAAATGAATAGTTGAAGAAAACTAGGCGATTACAGGTTCATTTAACACACACACACACACACACACACACACACACACACACACACACGTGTGTGTGTGTGTGTGTGAAAGCATCCACAGGACAGGCATAAATTCAAGCCAGATAAAATTCTATCACACACACACACACACACACATCACATATATATATGTATGTATATATATGTGTGTATGTAAGCATATACACATGCATGTAAACACATATATGTATAAATATATATTTATATTTATTTTCTATATTTCCATACATATATGTAAAGTAACTGTACACTATAATACAAACATGCAATTTTCAAAATTATCACAAATAAGAAAATAATTTATCTTATAAATGAAAGGTGTATACATATGATTATGTATTTCTTGGTTAATTTCAAAATGTTGTAAATAGATCATGAGCAAGGCAATTTAAATAAAAAAAATTGTTGTTGGGGGAATTTCTTCCAATCGATGACTGTCATGACAGGGATAGTGTGTGTGTGTGTGTGTGTGTGTGTGTGTGTGTGTGTGTGTGTGTGTGTGTGTAGTTTATACTTAAACACATATGTTATAATTGCTGGCCTCTGTGAATATTTTTGGTGGGTTTCTTTATTGTATTTTTAAAATTTATTTTAAAATTCACTGTTCTTGTTTATTTTAACTGGTAATATGACACAGCCTAGAATCCTTTCAGAAGGCTCAATAAGGGATCAGACTGGCCTGTAGACCAAACACTGGGGTAGCATCATCTTGATTGTTAATTTTTGTAGGAGTGTGTGCTTCACTGAAGGAAACAAAATTCACTAAACACATGATCAAACGCTCTCTAAAAAATCTAACTAATCATGATCCTGGGATTAAGCCAGGAAGTAGTATTCTTCCTGGAGTTTTGTTGAAATATGCAGTGTCAGTCGGTGGGAAAAAACAGCCTTTCTCTTGGCAGTTCTTAATTGCACTTAGCTTCTTGCCTACTTTTCTTTCTTGTGACAAGATTTTGTCTGGCTTGAATTTACACATGTCCTGTGTATTCTTTCAGAGTTTCTGAGAGCTCTTATGTGCAGCAGAACTCCTGTGACTGAAGCATACTCTTTCCTAGGCGTTACTCATCACCTCTGGCTTTTAGACTAATTTGTCTCCTCTTGTACATAAATTCCTGAGTGTTAAAAGGATGGATTTGATACAGACGTCCCATCCAGGGATGAGATCTCATGGTTTCTCACTGCTTGCTCATTTTCTTGTTCTGGATCTCTACGTTAATTATCATCTCCTACAAGAAGTTTCTCTGGTGAGGATTGAGTGATGTTATCTATGTGTCTAAAAAGGTCATCAACTATCAGGATAGTAGTAGATTTTCTCCTAGAGCCCATGACCTAGTTATTAGCTTCATTAACAGTGTCAGATGTTGGTCCTTGCTCATAAAGTGGGCCTTAAACCCAATCAAGAAGTGGTTGGTGACTCCCTTTATGCCAATACTGCAACAGTGTATCTTCCAGGCAGGTCAGTGTCCCAAGACACAAGCTCTGTAACTTGGTGATATTGATTATTTTATTCCTACTCCAGTAGTACATGTAGTACCATCAAGCACTGAAAATATTAGTCAATGGGGTAAAAGTTCTAGTTGGGCACTAGCATGATTTATCCTTGTTGATGAGGAAATAAGACCTTACTGTCATATTATAAAAGGCAACTAACAGTGACAAAAGCATATAATGTTGTGGAAGGTTATGGCACCCCGTTATTCAAGCTATTTCTGGAAGTGGGTGTTTTACATGATAGTTTATGTTATCTAGTTAAGGTACTGACTCTCCCATTGTGAGGGACTCCACTAAATCCCTGTATGGGAAGGAATAAGTAACTTGCAAGGCATTTTGAAAAGTACGGAAATCTATCCTCCACTTTACATTTTCATGTGAAAGAAAGTTGAGAAGTATCAAAACGTTTGTTGGCTAAACATTTTATGTAAAATAATAGATCACTTTATATGGCCAGATAAATAACTTGATAAGCAAAATACAATGATAGTTATGAGAAACAGATATTAAATAAAGCAGTTTTAGAATCATTATATGAAATATCACAATTAGCTAGCAAGATTGCAAAATGAAGATCATTATTTAAGCATTGATTACCTTTCTTTAGGCTATGAAGAATCAACCAGAAAATATAAACATCAAGATATTAATGGAAGGTTTTTACATCAGAACCACAGATGTTTAAAGCAGAGAAATTTAAAATTAACAATATTTTCTGATACTTAGTAAATATCTTCTCAGTTTGACCCTAAAGAAATTTGGGGAAACATAATTCATCCCTGGGAACTGTCAGACCTTGACTTTCCTCTGCTTTCAGCTTCAGTTCATTCCCTTAATAGCATTTTAAAGCAATCAGTTATTCAGAAATGTGTAGCAATATTAAGTACTATGCACAGAGCAAGAGATGTCTTTGCCTCTCCATAATTACATATCAGATGTCTCAATTTCAGAAGCAAGATTTCAGCTTCAAATAACCCAAATGAAATGTTGACTAGACAAATGCATTTTGCTGTTGGGATGTATATTTCCTGCCTTTTTTCTTCATAGAATTAATTCTATCTTTAAAAATGATCTCAGGAAGAATGAGAATAGAAACCAGCAGATACAGAATATCAAAACTTATAGCTCTAAGGCAAATTACCATGACATATGAATATAATTTAAACTATTTTTTTGCTACTTATCACAATATTTGTCAAAGTAATTTTTAAGTCTGGGCAGATAAAAGTTTATTAGAAAAGGATGAATTGAATTCATGTTTAGCTAATTTGGTCAAAATTATTTTTTGTGATACAAAGCAATTCTGACAAGAATGGGAATCCTAAAATATGTAGTCCCTAGCCTCTCATAATTCCCCTCCAAAAAATTGTTTTGATTCATGTTTTCAAATATTCCATCCAAAACTATGTAATACCTGTTACATTTATTCCAAGAATTCTTGAATAATTGGGTAGAGACTAGGAAGCTGACTACTCAGCAAAGACACATACTATAACATTCATACTTGGGCTTATGATTACCAAAATTTCACATTAAGATATGGTCCATTTTCTTATAATTTTAAGTAATAGGGATTATATCTTCAGTTTTTCCTTTCCTCAATGTAGACCTTTTGTTTTCAATACCCAATCATTTGATCATTTCCTCTAGAAAATTTATAGCAAAAAGATTCTTATTTCTTGAGATGCAAAGAGGACATATCCTGATTAGTAACTGTATATGTTGAACAGCCTTTGTTACCATTTTCCTCTGAGTCTAGTTTGTCCAACTGAAATTGCACACTAGTTCAGATTCCAAGAGGCTATCCCTGAGATGGTTGATAAGATGAGATACAGCTAAAATGTATTCTTGTCCTTTGGATTCTAGAATTTTGGGACTCTATATGACTGTTCTGGAATGGTCATGACTTCAGAATCTCTAGGGAATACCTTCTAGGATAGCACATACACCCATTCTTATTTCCAATTTTCTCAAGATAACTGTTTATAAAACCAAATATTTTAGATACTCTTGAATAAAAATCTATTTGGAACGTGAAGTAATAAATAAAACTTTGTCTAGAGCTGTGCAAAACACACTTATTCACATTAATGAGAAAAATTTGAAATGTCTGTCTGTGGCTTCTGCTCCCAAAACACAATCAGACAAAGTTTACAATAAAAATATAACAGGAGTTTTCACTTTACATTCTTTTTTACAAAAGACCTTTTAAAGTACTTAAGGATTTTTTGTTTCTTCACATTTTGAGTTGCTACCTAATTTCTACTAACAAAATAGTCGAAAGTTGTAAACATAGTTATTATGCAATATAGCAAACAAAAATTCTGAAAGTACTTTATTATATGTTCTTATTATACATTCCAACAATCCAATATCTGTGGCACCTTACCTCGCAAGACTTTATGTCATATGTTTTTTTTTCTTTTTCAGATTGATCCAGAAACTCAAAGTCTAGAATCTGTTAAAGAGTAAAATTTTTCTCCTCATATCACTTCCTCATAAAACAACATTCATTATGCATATTTCATTTGCTGAAATTATCTCAATAGCTAGCACAATTAATGAAATATTAGTAGTTTTTATTTTGTCAGAACTGCTCACTCAAAATAATACATGTCATAAAGAAATGGGGTGTATATATTATGTATTCATATGTAAATGTATGCATGTTTGTATGTACAAGTAATTATATATTTGTATATATGTATACACAGGTAGGCATGGCTATGCATATCTCACACTCATTGCTCTCTCTCACTTAGTTTCATTCTTCTGTAATCTTATAAGTTTGATTTTTTTCCAGAAACATAGAATAAGATTGAATTAACTAGAGAAACTATGTAAGAACTTTAATGGTTTATTTGTGATTAGTTATATATTTATCATAAATTTCATGATTATTTTATATTTATTGAACCTATCCATGTCATTCCAAACTTTTACAAAATTGTTAGACTTGAGCTATTCTATTACTTAGATATGACTTAACATATATCTGTACTGTTGTAACTATTCTCTAAATTCTTTACTAGACTAACATATTAAATCATAGTGTATTACACTTTTGAAATAAGTATAGTTTGCTTTCTACATGAGTGCCAGTTAGGTTATACTCTATATTCAAATGTCATCAGAAAAAATCTCTACACAATCACCTTCTTTTTGAAAATCAGGGCCAACATGTCTCAAGTTTCTCTTGAACATTTTCCCAAAAACTAATAATGTCTTGAAGGAAGTATTTTTAGCTGATTCGAAAAGTTTAAAATTATTATGAAACTCTACTTCATATTTGAATATTAAATTTCTTCTATTTAATACATATCCTTATATGATGATAGCCTTTTGATTGCTTTCTCCATTTTATAAACATTCTCTGGCATTTTCATTGTCATTTGGAAATGTCAACACAAGGTCATATTAATGTTAATTTACATTACTTTCTCTGTCAAATGTTTCTATTTTATCCTGGCTTTCATTGAATGCAACTTGGAACACGAAAGAGCAGTAGTCTTTTATAAAAGTCAGTCTTTTTGCATAATGTCTCATAGTAAGATTCATCCCTGAGGAAGGATGTAAATTATTGTAAATGATACTTTAATGGGCCTAGCATTTTTTGTCATGCAAAGAGATCCAAACGGATGTGGCAGCCAGCAGCAATTCTTTTGGGAACCCGTACAACATGAAGCAAGTGATCTTGTCAGAAATAAGTAAATAAGCAATTTTAAGAATTTTGCCATTTTAAGAATTTTATCCCATCCAAAAATTCATAACACGATTTACATGTAGTAGATAATCTTTTTAAAATGTCTTTGTTTGCATTTATTGTTATAGATCTGACAGGTATTTTATTTATAATATGATAGAGAAAACATTAGCTCCTAAAAGTGGCAACTTGTTTCCCAAGTGAGTATGCATTCGTTTCCTTTAGATAAATGACTTCTTCCATTACCCTAGGTTATGTTACTTGTTTCGTGTCTTTTCTAAAGCACTCTTTGGTATTCTTTTTTATAGACAGCTTCCTCTACATTTGATCATGGATTATAATAGAAGTAACCAAAGTTCTAAGAAAATTGATAGAGCCGTAAGGATGGGGTGGAAGAATGAAAATACAGAAGCAGTGTGATACATAGAAATGATGAGAGTACTCATTCACATCATCCTAGTGAACAAAAGCAGCACTCTTTTCACATGGTATTCTTTTAATTAAGCACTTTACTTAACTCTCAAAGTGAAACAAAGTATAAGTTGGGATTATTGAATTTAATACTTATTTGATATGATTTAGAAATGGCCAATCCACAAACATGGCAATCCACTTAATCTAATAGTGAATTGCTAAGGTGTGATGTGCTGTTATCACAATCCATAGTTAAAGGTTCTATAAAACTGTCAGATGATTCTAACGTCCTACTGTGAGAGCCAAAGGGATTCATGGATCCATGAATAACCTGATTGGAATTAACATTCTCTTCAGAAGAGAGAGGCAAATTCCATGAGATGTAACTTGTAAATGTAATGAGATTCCAAGAAATTTCAGTAGGAGATAACAGTTATTTTATATTGGTATTAATCTTTCCAATGGAAATTTCATTACAGAAATTTGCTTTGCTGTTTATTTATTTTATTCCTATTTTGTTATGGAAAACAAAATAATCCTTACAGAAAAGCACATAAAACAGATACATGCAATTTAAAAAGCAATTATATTGTGAATGTCAATGTACTACACCACAGGTGAAGAGATGGGACACGATTAATATCTCATACACTTCCTGTCTATAACCACTTTCCTGCATTTATAATTAATCAATATTGTGTATTTGTGATATTCATCTATGCTCCCTAGCCACTGTTCTCTGTATCTGTGTTACTAAGAATTATAATTTAGATGATTTGAAATGTTTTATCTTTGTCTATGTTGTTTTATATATTGTATACAGCTATGATTGCCATGTCTTCATTCAAGTAGAGAACATCATCACTTTTCTAAATAAAAATTATTGTCTAGCAAAGACATTCATTAGAAGCAATAGGAAAATTAAGGCAATTTTGGATGAAGGAAAAGTAAGAGAGTTTGTTGATGGTGAATTTGGTTTACAAAATGGTGAACATAACTTTTTGAAACATAAGGAAAAATAACAAAGGCATGTTTGAACAAAAATACACAGCAACATAACCATAAGCAATTATTTTTTCTTTATCAAAGCCCATATTTATTTTATTCTAATATTAATAAATGTACTTATTTTTATTTTCCTACATAATGTCAAAATTCTAGAGTACTTCAATTCTTTTATGCTCATTTCAAAGACAATGGTGATTCTTAGGCTAAGGATTTAACTCAATGGAGGAGCATTTGCCTACTATGCATAACATGGTCACTCACCACTACTACAACAAAAGAATGCTAGTTTTGTATTATTTTAATTTTTTATGCTTTGTAATTTTATAGAAAATGAATTATTTTTTCAGTTAAAGTTCATCCTAAAAAGCTATTCATATACATTATACTGTTTTTCTTTCTTGTATGTTTAGCATATTCTTAGCTTACTTACTCTCACTGTGTAGTATATAATTTGGATTGCCTGTACTGATAGTTTTCAAGTGCTGTAATTATTTAGTATGTATGTGTGTGTGTGCTTATCTTATTTTTATTTCTAAAATATTATCTTTCTTGACATAAAATTCTATATTGGAAATTATATCATTATTCCCAATCATATAAAATTAAATTCCAACAATGAATATGCCACTGCAGAATTAGTAGTCTTTATCAGTCAGGGCATGAAGGGTACAAACTTTAAATCTCAATAGGCTAATATTTAAAGCTGATTCTTGAACAAAAGGTATCTTTTCATCACATTTACCTAGAAATTCAAGTGGATAGAGTTATTCTCTTGCTGCATAATTATTAACATGATGACTGTAGGCAAATGAGCAAGTTAGTGGCACAACTGATAAAAAATGCTGACCCAAAATAATATATGTGACTTCCTTGCACATTTTCTTGGCCCAAAACAAGTCATTAGCTGGTGTCCCATTTACAGAAAAAGTAATAAGAAATTTAATCATATACTCAGAATAGCAGCATAGATAATAAAAATGACAGGGAGGAAATCTGATAAATTATCATATTTATATGCCTGAGTGAAAGGTGAGAGAAAGAAAAACAAATAGATAAATCTTTGGAACAAACAAAACTGTGGTTGGAGTGGCATGTGTAATTGAACTTATAAGCACTCTATGAATCGAAACGACATGATATTTGTAGTTTGTAAGAATTAATAAGGTAGGTGTCTATGCTATCAAAAGCAATCTACAGATTCAATATAATCTCTTTCAAAATTTCAATCCGTTTTTTTAAAAAAATGCAACTAACGAAAAACTAATTTGACTTAAGGCTCACACCAAGAAATGGGATCCTTCCAAATAACTGCTTGGGTGACTATGAATCTGAGATTAGCTAGCCCAGAGACCTAAGGTAAAAACCAAATACTACTGGTCTAAAAAGAAAAAAAGGTAGTGATAAAATGACTCCTAATGGTATTCTGCTATGCTCATAGATTAATGGCTTGTGCAACTATAATCAGAAAAGTTTCCCCTTGCAGAAGATAGAAACAATTATAAATACCCACCTCCAGACATCACACAGAGTATGAGAGTCCTTTGAACACACAGCCCTAAATGGGATGTTTTCATCAAATTGCTCCCCTCAGAGTTCAGGGAACAACAACGAAGAGACACCAAAAATTGTTTAAGAGCGAGAAGGGAAGGAGGACACCAAGAAAACAAGGTCCTCTAAGTCAACATGTGCAAAACTCATGAACTCACAGAAAACAAAGGAGTGTGCACAGAGCCAAAAAGGGTCTGCACCAGGTCCTCTGCTTGTATCTTATGCCTTCCAGTTTATTATTTTCATGGGATGTTTTAGTGTGGGAATTAGCAGGTCTCTGATATTTGTGCTTCCTGTTAGGCTCCTTTTCTTTTGTTGGTTTGTCTTGTCCAAAATTGATATGATAGTACTTGTTTTATTGTATTATATTTTATTTTGTTACATGTGTTATTTCAAAAAAGAAAATTTAAAGAATGAAAACTTAGCCACTAGGGCAAAGGTTAACAACTGAACTGTCACTTATACCCATTGTGTTATTTGGTGTCTGAATGCGTGTGTGTGTGTGTGTGTGTGTGTGTGTGTGTGTGTGTGTGTTTGTGTTGATATCTAATGTGCAGGGTTTTACTCTAAATGTTGATATATTGACTTTTTTTTTTTTTTTACTGGGACTGTCCATGACTGTGCTTGTCATTAATCAACCATTGATCAGGGACTCTTGGATGCTAACCATCCTGGATGAAATATTTGTTATTGGTAAATTCTTACAGACATGAAATAATTGTTCTCAGTTGTGTACACACAGATAATCCTACCATTTTCTGGACAGTTCCAAAATCATGCTCACAGCCTCATGTTAAACCAGGGGATCAACAAACAGAAAAAAAAAGACATGAATGTTTAAGAGGAAGTTTTAGGGAAAAGAGGCAAATAAGATAATGGTGTCACAATAACCAAAATATGTTATATGTAAGCATGAATTTGTGAAGGAAAAAATTCAATCCCAATTTTAGTTTGTAGAAAGCTTGCTCTAGATCATTGTTTCTCAATCAGTGGTTCACAACTCCATTGGCAAATCATTATCCAAAATATATCCCAAAAGTCATAATAGCAGTAAATTTCCAGCTATGAAGTAAGAGCAAAAATAATTTTATGGTTGGAGATCACCACAACATATGGAGCTGTTTTGAAGGGTCACAGCATAAAGAAGGTTAAGAACCACTGCTCTAGAATAGTAAAAAAAAAAAAAAAAAAAAAAAAAAAAAAAAAAAAAAAAAAAAAAAAAAAAAAAAAAAAAAAAAAAAAAAAAAAAAAAAAAAAAAAAAAAAAAAAAAAAAAAAAAAAAAAAAAAAAAAAAAAAA